>CM035807.1:72721866-72747317 GCA_020466095.1 Chlorops oryzae
CTTTAGCTCTTTTGCAATCGAAACAGTGCTAACATGACGGTCGGACTCGATAATTTCCATGATTTTATCGACATTATCGACAATTGGCCTTCCAGTGCGTGGTGCATCCTTGACATCGAAGTTACCGGAACGGAATCGACGAAACCAAAATTGCGCATGATTGGCTGTTACAGTATCAGGTCCATAAACGCTATTTACATTTTCAGCCGCCTGGCTTGCGTTTTCTCCCTTATCGAAGAAAAACTGTAAAATGTAGCGAATTTTCTCTTTGCTGATGTCCATCTTTGACAAGCTCTCAAACAAAACTGAATCAATCAATCAAAAAAGTGTCAAAAAAGCTTTTTTAGTAGGAACTGTCATCTTTCTAATGCCCCCTAGCGGAACACGATCGGACTTATACAACGCGAGATGCAGATAAAATAACGCCATCTATTGGAAAAATAATGGATTTCTTTTTACTACACCTAATATGTAAAGGTAGAAACATTCACGCACTGCGGCGCACTGCGTGGCATGGCATAGCAATACTACAGATGTCAAATCTGCTATGCTAATTTTTGACTGTTCGCTTTCATATATTTTCATGAAATTCGATTTCTATGTGACAGATGGCACTGCGGCGCAGTGCATAAGTGTTTCTACCTTAAGCGTTTGCAATTCGATATAAAATTTTGACAGTTACGATTCGAAAGAAACGAAAAAGAAAAGATTTTTCTGTCGCCACCACCTTGTAAATACACTTTGTTACCAAGCATGTTTAAAAATTTTTTTAAATAAAAATCCAATTTTCACCACCCAAGTTCTGAAATTTTTTTTAAATATTTTAAAACGCGATGACAGTTCATTTAAATACGATGAAACATTTCAATTTTCAATTTCGATATTAGGTTTGTTCCCGTACTGCGCAAAACTGGCCAATTTTTGGAAAGCTGTATGAAAATTGGGCAGTTTTGGGCAGTTTCGTGCAGTACGGGAACAGACCTAATGATGATGAAATTTAAACAAAAAAATTTTATTTCAATTTCAAATTTAAAAAAAAATTTTTTGGGAATATGGTCGCTAAGAGAAAGAGGGATAAAGGCGAATAGAAAGCGATCTGAACCTATTTAGTTATTGATTTTCGACACATTAGTTCCTTCTGAGGTGGTATATGTATATGGGTATTGTATATGGGCATTTCCATACAACGAAACGTTCCTGTCCCGTCCGTAGTAAATTATCTAATTGTCATTCGGACCTGCAAAGAATTATTTTGATAAATATCAAGTTTCAATACACTTTCGTCCAGCCCATGCGGACTTTATCAAAGTCATTCTTTGCAGATCCGAATGGAACGTTAGTTTGTCTGTGCACACAATATTAAAATGATTTAATATTTTCGAAATCTTTTTCTACCAGGCACAACGGCTTTTTAGCATAGACCATGGAAACAACACATTCCTGATGGATGGCAAGCCATTTCAGTACGTTTCTGGATCATTTCATTACTTCCGCGCACTGCCCGAAGCCTGGAGTCATCGATTGCAAACAATGCGTGCGGCCGGCTTAAATGCAATCGATACGTAAGTGAGCATTCCTCAAGACAACAAATAAAGCGTAAACTTTTTTCACAGCTATGTGGAGTGGTCGCTGCATAATCCACACGATGGTGTTTATAAATGGGATGGTATCGCAGATGTTGAAAAATTTATTGAACTTGCATGGAATGAAGGATTTTACGTTATCCTGAGACCCGGTCCATACATATGTGCAGAGCGAGATAATGTAAGAGTTCAAATACATATGCATTGTATGGGCTTGGTAAAAGCTAAGTTAAATATTATTATATAAGGGTGGACTTCCTCATTGGCTTTTTACTAAGTATCCAAATATAAAATTGCGCACCAGCGATCCAGACTATACACGAGAAGCAGGAATTTGGTATTCCAAACTTATGACCCGCATGAAACGTTTTCTGTACGGCAATGGCGGTCCTATAATAATGGTGCAGGTAGAGAATGAGTATGCAGCTTTTGGAGCTTGTGATCGTAAATATCTGGAATGGCTACGCGATGAAACGGAAAAGTATGTTGAGGGAAGAGCAGTGTTGTTTACCACCGATATACCTGATGAACGCATACAATGCGGTAAAATTGAAGGCGTCTTTGCGACAACGGATTTCGGATACGATAGAAGTGAGAAATCGGTAAAAAAAAAAATGAATTATTTCTAAACTCATCTTATTACAGTACACGAAGTGAATGATATTTGGAAAATGCTGCGTGGGATCCAACCTACCGGACCGCTTGTAAACTCGGAGTTCTATCCCGGATGGTTAACACATTGGCAAGAGCAAAACCAACGACGTGATGCTCAAAAAGTAGCTGACGCTCTGAAGTAAGTTTTTACCAGAGCAACAACTTGCAAATTTAAAGTGAAATTCCTCATTTAGATTAATGCTAAATCAGGGAGCCAATGTCAATTTTTATATGTTCTTTGGAGGCACTAACTTTGGATTTACTGCCGGTGCCAATGACTTTGGCACTTATAATTATACAGCTGATATAACTTCTTACGATTACGATGCACCCATGGACGAAGCAGGTGGTGTCACTCCGAAATTCGAACTGATACGACAAGTGATCATCGAACATTTTGATATCGGTGCTGTTCCAAATGTTCCCATACCCGCGAAGCGCATTGCATATGGTGAAGTTGAGTTAAGGCCCATTGCGAAACTTTTCAGCCAAGAGACGCAAAGCTTTTTAACCACAGGCCCCCCTCAAAAACAAATTTCCACAAGGCCGAAAAATTCGAGGAATTGGGTCCAAAACGGTTTGGTTTTAAAGAAACCAGAATTCCCAAAGGATTAACCCAATCTTGAGGGTTCAGGGTTTTACCCGTGATGGGGCGGGTTTTTCTGGAAGTATGGTTAAAGGATCCCGGGGTCCCCAAGAAAACCAACAAAACCCAGGCCATCGGAAAAGGGCTTGGGACCATTAAAAAATTTCGGCCGGGATTTTCCAATGTCCAACATTAAAGGGATTTTGGGTGCCAGGTAAAAATTCAAAAAGAAAAGGTGGAAGAGGAAGAGCTAAGGAATTGGGGGTTTGTTGGGCTTCGGGGCCCCTTGAAGGGAAAGGTATTGGAAATCTTTTCAAAATTTAAGGGGAGACTTGGCCCCTCAAACCGGAAAGGACCTTCAACAAAGTTTTGAAGGGAAAAATTTTTAGGTTGGAATTTAACATGGGGATAAGGCGCAATTAATTTGAAATTTACAAATTTTGGGGAAAAGGAGTCGCACCTGAACAGAACCGGTCATTCCTTAGGGAACCCCAACCACCAGCCCAATAGGACTCAAGAAAGGGCCAAATAGACTCCCGGCCTGGGAGGCTCCAAAGGAACCAACGGGGAAAACAAGTTAACAAAGTTTACAGCCCGTTTGAAAAGGAAGCAAATTTGGCAAAGTCCAAAAAAAACCCCTCTGCAAAGTTCCCCAAATTTTCAACCCTCCAAATAATTAAAGGTAAAGGAAACCAAACCAAGGGCCTTTGGCATTAAATTCGCGGGGAAGGGCCCAAAAAATAAAAATCCCTTCAAAGGGAAGAATTCCGGCCTTTTAAAGTTAAAATATAAATTTAAATTTTCCCTTTTGTAATGCTCCAAAATAAAGGCCAGAAAGGAAGTGAAAAAACCCTTAATGGAAAGTAATTGGCAAGGGTTTAATTTTAAACTTATTGAACCCTTTCTTTGCCGTCATTTCTTAACCAAAATTTTTCCTTTTATACGTTCCAGCGGCCCTCCAGGAAAATTTGCCCAAGGGGAGGTTTTTTTTTTAATTAAAACGGGAAAAACAAGGTAACATTTCCCAAGCCCTTTAAAACAACCCCAGGGAGTTTAGCCAAAGAAACCCCGAGGCACAAGGGAAAAAAAAAGGGCCCAAATCCGTTTACTCCAATTTAACCTACCGAGTTATTGTGACTCCTTTTTGGAATTTCAGAAAAGTTCCGACGAAAGGAAATACGACGGCCAAGGGGGAGAAAAACCCGTGCAATGAAAGGGAAAATTGCCCAATGCCAGGTTTAAGGTTCGGAAAACCCACGGTTGCCTTCGGCAAAAATTTTTACCACCAGAAAATTCGCCCCGAGAAAGTTGAACTTCCACGAATCGGAAGTTTAGGAAAACCTTTCAAGATAGAAGGTATTTGGAAATTAATTGGAACACAAACCAAACCCGGGAGTGCTTTCAATTTTATTGGGAACAAGAACGAAATTTATGGTTTCGTGAAAGAAGGAAACCCTTCAAAAAACCTTGAAAGAAAGGGGAATGTAAGGGTAAATTTTTCCAAATAAATTTTCCCTCATTAATTTAATTCTTCTTAAGCGGGTTTGCCTTAAAATTCTCTTTTAAAGTAAATTTCTCGCACGCGGAAACCTCGCTTCCACAACCGGAAGTTCCCCAGAAATATTTTTTTCTTTATTTTTTGAAGTTTTTTTTTTTTTTAACATTTTGGAAAGGAATTTAAACTTATTAAAAAAAGCAAAAATAAAGGAAAAAAAAATTATTTTCCCGAATTAAGAAATTGAAATTTTATTTTTCAATTAAAAAAGAAAAAAAAACCTTTAGATCCTTAATTTAAGTAGAAAGGCGTTTAAACAAATGTTAACAAACGATCTTGCAATGGAACCAAATAAATTAAAGCTGGCCTTTTGGAAAGAAAATCAAATTCCTTTTGCAAGAACCAATCGTCGGGAAAAGTTTAAAATCTTATTTCGTTTTAAATTCCGGTTTAAATCTTTTGATATTTATAACCTGCAAATTTAAATCTGAAACGATTCAGTTATTGCCTCCAAAAGGTCGAAATTTCAATCAATTGGATTTCAGCTTCAAGTAAGAAATACATTTTTGGACATTATTAAGTTTCCTCCTTGAATTTCGTCTACTCCTTTGGAATTTCCCAAATCAATTTAGCGGCAATTTCCCAAGATCCAGATTTCAATTTTCGCAATTGATTCAGAACCCAAGTGAATTCCTTTTCTTTCTTAGATTCCAACCCAAAATCAAATTCCTTTGGTTTTCGAAATTAATCTTAACCTAAAATCAGTTGCCTTGGTTCGGTTTTGGGTTTCCCAAGTTAAGACTTTCTAATTTCGAATCTGCTTCTTGGGACCTACCCTTTCAAAAATTCCCCTCGGAAATTTCGAACTCTCTTTTTAAAGCAAACTTTTCCTTGCCATCGATCCGGGATTTCCCAAATCAAGGTTGCCTCCTTTTCCTGGTTCTTGGAATTTAAAAATTAAATTCCCCTCGGTTTTGCTCGCTTCTTCCTCCCAAGGATGAATTAAGTCATTTCTTTTTTTGGGTTTGGGATTTACCTCCAATAATTAACCCTACTGGGCTTCCCTTCTTCAAACCCCAGGGAAGTGTTAAAGAGCCTACCCGCCTGCCGAACATAAGGGATAAAGCATTTGCAAAAAGAAATGACCTTAGAAAGAGCGAAAAACCTAAAGCTCTTTTTTGAAATTTTTTTGCAAATTTGCCATTTTTTTTTCAAAATTTTGGGAGGTGGCCCCCAAAAACCTTTGTGTCTACCCGTATTGTTGTTGGTAGCTTTCTGGTGAATTTCTCGAAAGAGTTGAATTTCCTAAACCTGCCTAAGGGTGAATTTCTCGATCGCGGCAGAGCCTTTTCGACGTCGACAATTAGACATAGATATACAGTAAATATCGGTTAAAAGCAAGCCTTACAATACACGAAAATTTTTTGCCTACATGCCATATTTGTATTTAAGCAATCAATTTCAGAACAAAATTTAAAATTGACTCAATTTTAAATGTCAGATTTGTTCCGAAATTTTCTGAAATTGTGCAATTTCGATGTTCATCTAGACAAATAAATTTCTATTGAAATCGAATTGATTTCGAATGTTTTTATTTGGATCGCATTTCCTTATTTGGATCAGTTACCTCAATTGAAATTTCTGCCGGAGAATTTTCAAAGTTCTAGGTGCTAATAGTCCTATCATAAAAATTTCTATCAAAGTACAAAAATTAAAATGGGAACTATTTGGAGTATTTGCCAATTATTTTATATCAAGTATTTGCACGAGTTGCCGAGTACGCGACAGCTCATGCAATTCTTCTTGCATCAGCTTGGCCCATTGTGCGAAATTTCCTTTTTCGTTTTATATATATTTATAATTCTTATTCTCAATGGGGGGGGGTTTTAACACCCAAAACTCCCCCCGTGCGCACGGGCCTGGTAAGCAGGGTATATTAGTTTTGTACAGATCCTGAAACAGCTATAACTAAGATTCGCAGGGATAGAAAAATGTAAATAATCTTGATCAACCTACGTCATAAATGCTCAATTTTTTATTTCATCAAAATCAAATAAAATTTCTCATATTCGGAACAAAGACTACCACGTTACACACTTCAAATTTCTCATAATTTAGCAACTGTAACTAGTTTTGCAAAAAATGAATAAAAATCGAAATAAAGTCTTGAAATACGTTTAAGAAATAGATTTTATATAAATTTTTTTTTAACGACGTCTTTCAAAAAAAAAAAATTATGTTTTTCGGTCCGCCTTGTTACATGAAATCTGTGGCAATATTCAAAAGCCTTTTTAGCTTGCTTAAAATACTGCCTTAGAATTCATTCCTTGGGGTAGTTAAAGTAACGAATCTATTTCATGAAAAGTGCAATAAAAACAAAAATAACACTCAAATTATTATTTTATTGACCTTTTTGTCGCAGCCTTCATTTCCTTCCATTTTTCTGCCATCTGCTGTTGCTTGCAAAACTTGCTCAAATGTCAAAATATTTGAAAAAAATTTTTGCTTTTTAAACAGGGTTCGTATTTGAACACACATGTTCAGATCATGTTTAAAATCAAAATGTACGTGTTCACAGTAAAATGCTCTTTGCTCATGAGCAAAATATTCTGATAAAACACATGACATATAGTGCACATGAGTATGTTTCGAAAATATTATACATTGAACATGTTCGATCGAGAAGTGTTCAGTTCACACAGAAAATTTTCATGTTCATAAAAGATTCTATTTTGAACACAGTGTTCTTTACGTGTTCAATGTTCAGTGTTTTCATGTTCATGTTCAGCTCAAACAGAGAGTATTATTTACTGAATAAAAAAATTTTATTAAAAAATGTTTATTAAAAATTAATGGAGATAAACTGCACAATGTTTTACAGAAAGTAATGTGTCAAAAGCCAATAACTTAAAGTTTGCTTAAAGCCGTGTTAAGCAAATTTAAGCCTTCTCTACCATTCCCTCTCCCTCACTCTGTCCATCACCTTCTACCGCACCATCTCCATCACTCCCTCCCTCAATAGTAGAAGAGAGTTTTCGCTAGCGTAATAAAAACAAGTAAAGAAGTTTACATCAGCTAAGCCGATTGCACACATATCTTCTCCTCAGCCTAAAATATGTTAAATCATTACCCTAACAAAAATTCCTGCCGTTTTTGTTGTTCTAGCTCGGATATCTAGTTATACCTAATCTGTTTCTCGATTTTGCTTCTCAACTCGACATTATTATTAAGCACAATATTTTCGCGAATGGTGGTCATGGTCGAATTTTAACCGTAAGAGCGTATTAATCTAGCTGCGAAATACACAATTCGAAAAAGTGAAAATCAAATTTTTGCGAATTTCGCGGATGGCGGTCTAGGTTAAGTTTTAACTGTAAGGGGGAATTATATCCAGCTGCGAACGACTCAATTCCAAATAGTGAAAATCAAATTTTTGCGAATTTCGCGAATGGTGGTCATGCTCAAATTTTAACCGTTGGAGGACATTTTGTCTAGCTGCGAAATACTCAATTCAAAATAGTGAAAATCAGATTTTTGCGAATTTCGCGAATGGTGGTCATGGTCAAATTTTTTTTATTGGCCTCCTTCAACACGTCAAACAATTGCTTTCCGTCCATTTTTGTTAAATGAATTTATGGAAAACAATTTTGAAAAACTTTGAACACGTCTGAACGCAAAAAAGTTTTTATAAAAAACGCAAAGCATAGATAATGTTCAATTTTCAAAATGTTGTGTTTGAGCATAACATGAACATGAATTGAACATGGAAATATCTGAACATTGAACACGTAAAGAACACTGTGTTCAAAATAGAATCTTTTATGAACATGAAAATTTTCTGTGTGAACTGAACACTTCTCGATCGAACATGTTCAATGTATAAGATTTTCGAAACATACTCATGTGCATTATATGTCATGTGCTTCATCGGAATACTTTGCTCATGAGCAAATAGTGAAATGATCGAACATGAGCAGCACATGTATGTTCAAATACGAACCCTGCTTTTAAATAATGTTTTCACATGTATCTTAAAGAACTTACTTTTCTGAGTAGAATCCATTTTTCTGAATTGAATTCGGCCGTCTTGTTCAAACGCTTTACACTTTAAAAAAATACCCTAATTGGTATTCAACTTTCAACAAATACAACGTGTTCTTACGTCAAGTTTCGGGAAGGTGCAAGTACCAATTACAAAGCACTCGGGTCTTAATAGTGATGTAGAACAGGGATCGGCGCGCTAGAAACCAGTTCTGCCACTTTTCAGATAATTATACGAAATCTGTATATTTTCGTCTGCTTCTGTATTTTCAATGTATAATTTGTTTTTCGAACAATTTATGTATAATTAAGGCGAATTGCTTTTTTTTCAAATATTTTCTTTTTTGTTAAAAAAAATCTGCACATAAAACCGCATCGTCATGCTTATAATATATTGATACGTTTTAGGTGAGCCAGCATGCTGGTGTAGTTTATCGGTCCTATTCTTATTGACCGACTAATTACAATATATGAGGGAAAATTTTTAACGAAATATTATCGGTTTTATATTATATGTAAGGGCTATCTTCAACTTCAAATCTTAGAAATGTAATGTGCACGTTTGAAAATGGGCACAATAGAAGTTTGGGGGATAGAGTAATAAATGTGTCTGGCTGAGCCATTTGTAAAATGGTTTATTTGCCCCTTGTGTATCTTTCATGCATAATAGCATGTTTCCACATAGTGAATTAACTAAATGAATTAGAGTTTTTTCGGACATTTAGAAGCGTATAATTACGATTGTTATTGAAAATATTGGTTCAGGAGACTAAAAGCAAATAATAATGTTGATAAGATTTGATGCAGATGCTTTACAGGCTCTAATCCATATGGTTAATTCACTATGTTAATTAATGTGGAAACATGCTATAATTCAAAAAATTATATGTATAATTCTGTTCGAAATTATACATTTGTATAATTGTATAATTTATGTAAGATTTGGTGGCAGCACTGCTAGAAACAACTTTGCGATAGCCATCCACAGTGTTGCCGTTTTGCTTATTTCTAAGCAAAAACTCTAACTTTTTATGTTAATGTGAGTCTGTGAACTTTTTTCTCGTTTTGCTTACTTTTTTGAAGTCTGGACTTTTAGCACCTTTTCCCTACCCGCCCGCCAGGAAACTCCGTTCACAAGTATATATGCATTGAAACTGTGAAGTATGTATTTAAAGTGGCAGCGAAATAAAATTTATTTTAGATGTACAAGCGTCATTGAGCTTTTTTTTAGTTAAAAAAACCTTTTCTTAAATGTATGAGCTGTTTTCGCTTAAACAAGTAAGAAAGCTTACCGAATTCGTTATACCCAGCGCCTGGGTCAAGCTATGTTTCGAATTTGAAGTTATTTTCGGAGCTTAGTTCTAGCTATTACAAGACTGGCACAAAACTAATATTCCTGCTTACACTGGGTATAAAAATGTTAACTTTTTCTCGAGTTTGCTAACTTTTTTGACGTTATGTGTCCACAACTTTTTTCTTTTGTGGCAGCACTGGCCATCCACACGTACTGCTTTCTCTCTTCGTTTTATTCTTCGTGTTTTTGTCAGTCACCCTCGAACTCTTGTTGAAGCAACACCGCGTGCGCATCGTATTCAAATTTCAGAGAACACACAACAAAAAATTTCACTTTCTCTTTTAGTGCATTTCATCGCTTCTCTCACAGATACACTCCCACTTTAATTTTGAAGATTCCTGATGTAGAACAACGCTTGGAATAACACTTCAACTATTCACACTGTAAAAAGTATAAATTCATAAACTTTTTTTTTGACTTTTGGCCAGCTCTTCGAAATTCTGGACCACTGTGCGGCGGTGCTTATAACCGCGATTTCTATATAAGCACTCCCCGCTTATATGCACTATTTTTCCTGCATTTTGCTTATATCCGGGAAATACGTATTTCGCGATCTAGTAATTGGTAATTATGTATATTAATAATGTGTAGAAATTTATGTAAATATATAAAAACTTTGTGTTCTGTAGTGTTTTAACAGAATGGATTATGTCTGATAATCAAAGCTTTATATCCGAGCAGACCGCCAATGACGTTTACAGCTTGTCGCATTGACACAACGGCAAAATATTCATCTGACATGAATACACCGCTGTTGTTCTCTGGTGTCAAAATAGACTGTGCTAGTAGCTTTTTACGTTAGTTTATACGGGCTATAGGCTAAACAAGAACCACTTATTTAGCAACAGCAGTCTATCCAAAAATAATAAATTTTCTACTTACGTGTTCTCTTTAGGCCATAGATTGACATGCGAAAAATGATTCTATTTATAAAAAAAAAAAAAAATCCCAAAACATTGTCGACATTCTAAAATGTTAAAACCAAATTTTTTAAAACAATTTACAGTTTAATCAAGCGATTTTTCATTTTTGGCACAAAACTTGCTTTAAACATATATTGAAGAAATTGATTTCGTGGAGAACTTGCGAATTTGCCATAAAACCTTGTCCGCGTTACATCAAGTCTGTTACGTAAGACCACAATTAAATTACAAACTGAGACATTTCAACGTGAGAAAGTTTTAAATTTTAGACTAATACGGTGAAAACGAAGTTGAATTCTCCAACCACTTAACATAAAATAGTAGACAGATGAGTTCTCTGATCTAAAACATTTCTTACAATTCCGTATTATAGAGGAAGACTTAATTAATTTCAAATCCTTAAAAACTAAAGTTCATTCATGCTCAAGGAGTCATAATTTTTATACTGTTTTCGAAATACGCATTGTCATAATACGGAACGACTGCAGAAGACCTTTCATTAAACTAATTTTGACTTTTAAATTTGTTTTAATTATTACAAACTACTGATCCGCTTAGCATTAGGTGAGTGTCTTAAGCCTTTAAATAGTGTACGTTTGTTTTTCCATAAAAAATTAATAATGAGTATTGTCAAAATTTCCATTAATCTAAAAATGTAGTCCAAATTTATTTTTGAAACAAGTATATATATTATTATAGAAAAAATTAACTAGTACTTATGCGAAAATATATATTTTTTGACTTGCTTCAGATCGTCTCACAGCTACACATGAGATAAGAATTTCATAAAAGAGGAATTTTAAAATACATTTAATAGTTATTGATGTTTTAGCTTGGACATTTATCTAGAACATAAACACAATATAAGTAGTTTTGATAGGAGCTCGTTTCATAATACAATTATACCACTAATTTAGCATGATTTGTCTATATCCGAAATTAAAGCGTGAATTCCAATAGCGCAGGAGGTTCAGGAAGAATGCAATTTCCAATAATGCGTGTGCGTGAGCATGGCATTGCTGCGGTTTTGGATCTGAAATTGACTCAGTACATTTTTAGGTACTCTTCTATTCGTCTTGTTTTTTATGAGCGGAATATAATTTGCCCTTCTAACGAATTAATTATAGAAATCGTAAATATAGACAATTACGCTTAAAAGCATATATAACCATATATGTCACTCTCATAGATATTGCGCGGGACATTACGCGCCAGTTAGAAAAAGATGTTACTCGGCAGGCAAAAAAGAGCGAGAGAAATTATTTTGGTGAGTACCTAAGTGAAAAATGCTCATTTTGATGGGTACCCAAGACCGTGGTGGGTACTTAAGACCGTGGTGGGTACCCAAGACCGTGGTGAAAAGAGCCAAAATGGAAACGGCTCCTGAGTGACATATATAAGTAGTTATATATGCTTAAAAGAAAACAAAAGTTAATGCATATTACTTGATTAAGCAAGAAAAGTTTGCCCACGCAGTCTAAGTACCTTAAAAAAGTACTCAATAGTTTCTACAACACTGTTATATTCCTTTTTCAATTGTTATACTGAGCTGTCATGTAGCTCACGCGCAGGAAATATTCAATTTTTTAAACTTTGGCGTGTGATTTCTATAATTTATTTTTTATGTAAAAGGAAAATCACAATTCGCTCATACAAAACAAGACGAATAGAAAAGTACCTACAAATGTACTGAGTCAAGTTCAGATCCAAAACCGCAGCAATGACATGCTCACGCACACGCATTATTGGAAATTGCATTTTTGCTGCACCTCCTGCAGCAGGAAATTTCCTGCAGCTCCTGCGCTTTTGGAATTCCCGCTTTACTTGTGCTTTTTCTCTTAAAATATGAAATAATTATGTACTTACTAAAAAAGAAATATATTTTTATGGCTGATTCGATTGCATTTGGAACAACTTTTCGTCTTAGATGTGCATAAAAAATTAAAAGTAATATATAGGTATTTAATTGAAAATAGCTTCATTATACCCGACACAGTCTGTGTCGAGGGTATATTGCATTTGTGTGGTTGTGTGTAACACCCAAAACTAGTCGAGATGGACTATAAAAACTGTATATAGAAATGATCAGACTCACCAGGAGAATCGATTTTGCCACGTCCGTCTGTCTGTCCGTCCGTCTACCCGTCTGTCTGTATACAATTTTCTTATCCAAGGAGTTGAGCTACTTTGATGAAATTTGGTATGCTTGCTCACGGGAACATGAGGTAAGAAGTTATATTTTTCTACTTTCTTAAGATATTTTGATAAAATTTGTCATTTAAACGTATTCAAAGGCAAATAATGTGATTTCAAAAATGTTAAAAGTGGGCGTGGCAAACGAGCGTTTTTCGAAATTTGTCTCCTACACCCGAAATTCAAATGGGACTTGAACCAAAGTTGTCACGTTTGCCAAGATTTTTAGGGTGTTGCCAAATTTTTAAACACGGTTTTGTGTTATATTCGAACAGGTAACAATCTCTACTAAGCGGGCCTGACTTAACACCCTTACTTGTTTTGAGTTATGATAGTTTTGGGGTTATATGATATAGGTATTGTTTTAAAGCAATTATGTAATTATATGAAGGATATTCATATGTTTGATTGAATCAAATCGTTGTCTCAAACCATGCAATTTATCGCGTTTAACAAGAACAAAGTTAATATTTCTGTATTTAATGACTACAAATTTTCTCTTTTCGAAAAGTTAATAAGTACCTATAACAATTCCTGGCCATTATTTTGTTTGGATTTTTGAACATAAGACAGCGATTTTTCAAAGGATGAAATTAAAGATATAGTTGATTAAAAACGACCGCCAACTCCAATTATTTTAATCACTCCAGGAGACTTCGCTTACGTCTTCTTTTAAAATTTTCAATATTATTTCAGTGTCTTATGAGCTACTTTTCCACCGCCTTTTTTAAAGCACATCACTATTGCTATTTCAATAATGATTATCGATTTTGCCTAAGTATAACAGTTTAATTCGTTGAGTGCATTGCTAGCAAAAATATTCAATAATAATTCTTGAAGTTTTCTGAGTTATTTTCCTTGTTTCGTTTGTTTTCATTCTTTTGTCCACCCAAAAGACTGATGTGGAAATTTTTATCAAAACGATACGCATGTTTCGGATATATATATATATACATATTTAAATACTATGTGTGCAATTTTTCTTAGACTAAAATTGTCAAGTGTAAATATATTGCTTTGTTGCTTTACTGATAAACTCTAGAAAATGAAGAAGCAGAATTGAAGAAAATAGTCGCAAATGCATGTTAAAAGCGTGTGTACAGAAGCGTTACAAAAATAGAAATGCAAGTTGAAGAAAAGGGTCTTGCCGGCTCACAAAGGACATCGACCTCCTGAAAGTTACGTATTTAAAATTTTTCTGGATTTTTGCATAAATTATTTCTAAAAACACTGTAGAAACCAATTTTTAGGTTCTGTTGTGAGTCAATACTCGACTCACGAGCATTCAGCATTATTTAACTAAGGGAGCGTCCATAAATGATGTCACGCATTTTTTGCGATTTTTAGACCCCCTCCCCCCCCCTTTGTCACAAACCTGTTACATATGAGCTAACCCCCTCCCCCCCTGTGTCACGTCACAATTAATATGAAAAAAACAGTATAGGCCAATTCACAATTAATGCTAATTTAAGGTTAAATATGCTAACATGTTTTTTATATGGAGTTTGACATCTCACGCCTACTTTAACACATTAAACCTTAAATTAGCTTGCACTTTGTGACACATATCACTAATTTATAAATATGATGCTATTTTTCATATAAAAAAAATTAATGTAACAAAATCTTTATTTTATATTTTGTTTGTAGTAACAACGGTAACAACGTTTTCTTCCTTAGTAACAGTTTTATTTTCATAGTACAAAAATTAACGCATTTTTTTAAACAAATTTTACTATGAAATGAGTGACATAACATGCTTGGGAACACCCCCTCCACCCTATGTCACAAAACTGTCACAGATGAGCTGACCCCCTCCCCCCCCACCAAACGTGACATCATTTATGGACGCTCCCTAAGGAAATAATACATGAAGCAATTCATTCAAGACCGTCTGCAACAAAAACAACAATAAATGCATGACGAACATTTTTGGCAAACGACGAAACATTAACAACAATATCTGACTTCATAGGCGAATTTCGGAATGAAATTAAATTCAAGAAGAATTACAAATGCGACAACTGAAAACAGAGTGGATAATCGCGCTTCTGGGTTTCAAATGCTGATGTTGTTGTTGGCTAATTGAGGCGGAGAGCAACAGCAACAACAGCAAATCGATAATGCGGAATCAACACTTTCTTCCAAAAAAATTTGAAGATCGAGAGTCGGAAGCAGGCCTTTTGTGTTTAATCGTTTGGGAGATCTCAACTCTAAGCGCACGTACTCACCAGTAGCAAAGGCGATTAGAGCGTGAATCTTTGTGATTTGTAAGGATCTAGGGAAGTTGTTCGAGTGTCCGTTAGGAGATAAGAAACATTGTGATTAACAAATAAGGATTTTTAACTCAATACCTTGAAATAACCTTGAAAAATGGTTTTTATTAAGCCTTAAATCTATATTCGCCCATTTACGTTTGACTGGGAGAATACGCGTATCGATTGGGGTTTTAAACTACTTTAATACGTGTATTTGTTTTGCTGGGCATATGATTATTCGATTTTAAAAATTATATTAATCGATTAATTTAATTATATGATTAATCGTGTTCATCTTTAACTATGAGCAGTCTCCATTTGCGATCTATCGCATAATTCCCATAGCATACTAAAAACCATATAGAACTACAGCTGCCACTTCGGCCAAAAGCTATTACGTGGTACACCAAACTATAGTGTAAACCACATATAACCATATATGTCACTTTCATAGATATTGCGCGGGATGTTTCGCGCCAGTTAACAGGTTGGCTGATAAGTCCCCGGTCTGACACATAAATTGCGTCGCTAGTATTAAATGCATATTATTTTTATATAGTGGCAACCTTCAAATGATTCGTGTCAAAATTTGACGTCTGTAAGTCAATTAGTTTGTGAGATAGAGCGTCTTTTGTGAAGCAACTTTTGTTATTGTGAAAAAAATGGAAAAAAAGGAATTTCGTGTTTTGATAAAATACTGTTTTCTGAAGGGAAAAAAATACAGTGGAAGCAAAAACTTGGCTTGATAATGAGGTTTCCGGACTCTGCCCCAGGAAAATCAACAATAATTGATTGGTATGCAAAATTCAAGCGTGGTGAAATGAGCACGGAGGACGGTGAACGCAGTGGACGCCCGAAAGAGGTGGTTACACCGAGAGAAAAAGGTAGTTATATTAACTGAAAAAGCAGGTTAAAATAACCGAGTTCACCGTTAATTGTTAGCTTATGTGTAGTAGCGGTCAATTCAACAGTACAAACACAGTCAATAAGGATATAACTACCTGGTGGTTGATATAACTGTCTCGCGGTTAAATCAACTGTCACCAGCGACTGGGAAAAAAAAATTTATTTTTTGCTTTGACTTTTTTTTACCTTCTTTTATTAATATTTTTTTTTTTTTATTAAATTATTATATTTTTTCTTTATTTATTTGTTTCTTTTTAAATCTTTTTCTCTTTCATCTCTTTAAATTTTCTCGCCTCGGCCGAGCCTTGAACCGCAGACCTCCACTTCGCTGGGCGAACGTCTTAACCATTACGCTAAACGAACGAATTTAATTTGTTGGTCAAAACGCTCACTTGAGCTTATGGTTGCAAAATTTTTTTGCTTGAAAATGAACCATTAAAAAAAATTAAATAAATTAAAATCTTAAAAATTTAGGAGAAAATGTTTGCCTTAAAAAACAACTACACTCTGAACAACAAAAAAAAAACTGTAATTAAAAAAAAAATCCAGAAAAATTCCCGCCGCCAGCAGGGATAGAACCCCGAATCTCACGACGGTCAACTCACAGCTTAAACAACTGAGCTATTGAACACTCCATAGACGGTTGATCAGAATGCGAAGTTATACGTCTAAGTGAACGAAAGCGAATTTGAACAAAAAATTGACTATTTTTCAACTGTTGATTTGACTTCCTTTTCCAGTGCATTTAACGGGGAATACAGTTAATTTGACCACTCTTACTTTAACTGTTCTAAGTGGTTGATTTAACAGTTCTTATTTCTTTCGGTGTACCGACGAAAACATAAAAAAAATTCACAAAATGATTTTGAATGACCGTAAAATGAAGTTGATCGAGATAGCAGAGGCCTTAAAGATATCAAAGGAACGTGTTGGTCATATCATTCATCAATATTTGGATATGAAAAAGCTCTGTGCAAAATGGGTTCCGCGCGAGCTCACATTTGACCAAAAAACAACGTGTGGATGATTCTGAGCGGTGTTTGCAGCTGTTAACTCGCAATACACCCGAGTTTTTGCGTCGATATGTGACAATGGATGAAACATGGCTCTATCACTACACTCCTGAGTCCAATCGACAGTCGGCTGAGTGGACAGCGATCGGTGAACCGTCTCCGAAGCGTGGAAAGACTCAAAAGTCCGCTGGCAAAGTAATGGCCTCTGTTTTTTGGGATGGGCATGGAATAATTTTTATCGATTATCTTGAGAAGGGAAAAAACCATCAACAGTGACTATTATATGTCGTTATTGGAGCGTTTGAAGGTCGAAATCGCGGCAAAACGGCCCCATATGAAGAAGAAAAAAGTGTTGTTCCACCAAGACAACGCACCGTGCCACAAGTCATTGAGAACGATGGCAAAAATTCATGAATTAGGCTTCGAATTGCTTCCCCACCCACCGTATTCTCCAGATCTGGCCCCCAGCGACTTTTTCTTGTTCTCAGACCTCAAAAGGATGCTCGCAGGGAAAAAATTTGGCTGCAATAAAGAGGTGATCGCCGAAACTGAGGCCTATTTTGAGGCAAAACCGAAGGAGTACTACCAAAATGGTATCAAAAAATTGGAAGGTCGTTATAATCGTTTGTATCGCTCTTGAAGGGAACTATGTTGAATAATAAAAACGAATTTTGACAAAAAAATGTGTTTTTCTTTGTTAGACCGGGGACTTATCAGCCAACCTGTTAGAAAGATTTACCGGCAGGCAAAAAAAGAGCGAGAAATACTTTTGGTGAGTAAGTCCGAAGTCAGACATACCTCAAACATGTTCCGGAACATTTAGTTCATGGGCAAGAGACGCAAGAGGCAAATAACCTTTTCCTTGCCTCCTGCGTCTCTTGCCAACGAACTGAATGTTCCGGAACATGTTTTAGGTATGTCTGACTTCGGACTACCTAAGTGAAAAATTCTCATTTTGGTGGGTACCCAAGACCTTGGTGGGTACTCAAGACCATGGTGGGTACCCAAGACCGGTTTGAAAAGAGGCAAAATGGAAACGGCTCCTGAGTGACATATATATAATAGTTATGTATGGTGTGAAATATGGCGTGGTTCACCACAGTAGAACTTTTTCACCAAAACATGGCGGCTCGCGCCAAAGCTTGACCGAAGTCGCAGCTATAGTTGTATATGCCGTAAACCATCGCACGCGAGGGCAGTAAGTAACTATCAGTCGTTATTTGATTCATCTTTCTATCTTAATTAGTTTTGAGATATAAAATTTTGTAAATTGGCTTACTAAAAAGATTTTTCAAGGATATTTCAATTGCTGTGCACAATAGGAACCTACAAAACAGTTTCTCCAGTGTTTTTTTTTGATAATAATGAAAAATTTAACAAATCTTTAAAATTCCAATCAGGCGGTCGCAGTCGGCTTTAACCTTTGCTTTCTCTTTTAGGGCCTAGGCACAATTGTCCGAGAGTAATGCGTGCGTGCGAGAGGGAGTGGGAGAGAGATATATGGAGAGATAGAGTGGGAGCGAGACGGAGAGCGTTGCACGCACGACTCTCGTACTATTGTACCTTGGGCCTTACATGCGATTTTTCAATTAAGCTTCTACACTATAAAGTTTGGCATTTTGAGGAAATCATTTATGTTCATTGTTCTTTATATCACAGCTGCATTTCAAGTATTATATGCAAAGTAGAAACAAGCTAGAAAAGTTAAATTATAAATGTAAGTCATAGATAATGTAAAACAGATTCACGATTGTATGGTAAAAATTAAAAGAAATACCTATTTTCCATACGAACAAGTGAACGTCGAGATTTGGAATGCGATGTTTATATCTGAAATAAATATAAGTGATTGCGTGTGCGTTGTTTTTTTGTTACCTAAAGAACACCAAAGCGTTTTCCATTTTAAACTGACTTTTGTGAGGGTCTTCGCCCGAAATTGATTCTTTGAATTAATATACTAAATGGCTGTGGGCGTGGCCACGTTCAGCAATTGTCAGTGCCATTTCGATTTCTGTGCAATTATATCTGCGCGCAAATTCTGAGCAAAACAAATTCCAAGAATCTGAAAAACGTATATTAAGATAATCAATGCATTGTAAGTTTCTCCAAAGTTTTGTTCGTTAAATTATAAACAGCAAAATTATTGGTTTTTTTATGTTATCTGAAAAATTCTTTGTCACACTTCGCAGTTAAATTATGATTGCGAATAAGGACTCATTTAATTGTGACATAGCTTACAAAAAGTTGGATTTATGTCGCATATTTAACATCGGTCTTTTTAAATCAATAAGCTTGAAGAAATTTCATAAATCTTCAGTAAGGAATTTTAAACGCTCAGTTAGATTTATCTGAACGTATCCTAAAAAAGCCCAAGAATACGTTCGCTAGATTTTTAAGTCAAGTTAAGTTCCCATTTGCCACTCCCTTTCATAATACAGGGTAGGCCATTTAAATTTGACCCATTTAAAAAATAAAATTAAGCACCCCTATTATGATTGTCGACTACTGATCAGTTTAGGGGTTTTCCCCCTAGATTTTGGGGTTTTTCTTACTTTTAGGGGGTCGTTTAGGGGGAACAAATTTTTAGAGGCATGCTTAGGGGGAACAAATTTGCCTAGGAGAATTTTAGGGGTCTGCGATATGTAAATATACGTATGTATAAACAAATGATGTGCGAAGTTTATTGTGTGTGATATAGAAAATCTGTCAAATTTGGTGTTGTTTTTTCCAAATTACTTTTTATACCCAGCGTAAGCGGGGTATATTAGTTTTGTGCGAATCTTGTAACAGGGAGAATTAAGCTCCGGAGATATAGACAAATATATATAGAAATGATCAGGATCAAAAACTGAATCGATTTAGACATTTGTCTGTCTGTCTGTCCGTCCGTGATCGGATCTCCTCTGAAACGGCTGGACCAATCAAGCCGCCCACTGCCACGCCATCAAATGAATTTAATGTGTTTTTCTTAAAATGCCTGTAACTTGCGAACCACTCAACACATTTTCATTGATATTTGGTGTACGGGTAAACTACGAAAAGGGCCATACCCTGGAAAAAAATGGACGCCGCTCTCCTCAAGCCACGCCCACAAATAAGGGCTCATCGTAACTTTTGAAGTAAAAGGCGTAGAAGCTTCAAATTCGCAACATAGGTTGAACAAGGCGAATGAAAGGTGTAGGAAGACAATTTATGTAGCCCGCCTACTGCCACGCCCACAAATGAAGATTTTTCGTAATTTCCGAAGTAAAAGGCATAGAAGCTTCAAATTCGCAACATAGGTTCATCAAGGCGATTGAAAGGTGTAGGAAAATGATTTATGTGGCACGACCACTGCCACGCCCACAAATAGAGAAGCAAAACATAGTGCGCTCATATTGTCGAGACGCTGGGTATTTCAAAGTCGGGCTTGACCGACTTTAGCTTTCTTACTTGTTTTCATTTCGAATATTGTAATTTTTAGGGGGAACATTTCGAATCTGGGGGGAGTTAAGAGGTGTTTTAGGGGGAGCTACCTGGCAACACTGCTACTGATAGAGAATCGAAAAAGTTCTATCGTCGACTAAAATTTTTCATTTTCTAGTATGTGGAAATCTATCAGTAGTCGACAATCATAATAGGGCTGAAAATATTTAAAAAATCAATTTTTCTAACAATCTCTGAGATTCATTAATTTTGGTTTAAGGAGATTTCTTCCAGCTAATTTTTAAAAATAATATCGCGTAAATGTCCGCCTTTGGCCTTGGCCGCCAATTTCACTCTTTTTTCGGCATTTTCCATAACTTTGGCCAATGTTTCAACCTATATGGCGGCTATTTCACGTCGATTGTTGGTTTTGAGTTGAGCTAGCGCCTTAGGCTTATCGGCGTATACTTTTGATTTGAAATAACCCTACGAAACAAAAATCTGATGGCGTCAAATCTGGTGATCTCGGTGGGCAGTCAAAATCGCCTTTTTCGATATTAATCGTCCAGGGAACAGCGGTCGCAATAAAGCCATGGTTAGATCGCCTTTGTGGCTAGTTGCGCCGTCCTGATGAAACCAGAAGTGTTTCATGCGATTCCGACGAAGAATGGGCATCAGAAAGTCCGTTATCATGGCTCGATAACGGTTACCTTTGAAATTTTACGATCGTCCATTTTCATCTTCAAAAACGAACGGCCCGATGATCATATTCGCGTAAACACCGCACCAACCTACGACTATTTGGTCGTAAAGAGGTTTTTCTTGAATAAATTGAGGATTTTCGATGGCATAAAATCGAGAATTTTGCTTATTTACGCCTCCATTCAACAAAAAATTTGCCTCGCCTGACATGATTTTTTGCCAAAATTCAGGTTCGCTTTGAGTTATTTGGATTTGGCCCAATTGGCATATTCAAGGCGTCGCGGATAGTCAGCTGGGTTTAATTTTTGTGCCATTTGATTTTGATATGGAAACATCTTCAAATCGCTATGAATTATGCGTCGGAGAGTGGTGCGATTGATGCCTAATTCCTGAGAACGACGATAACTCGAAATCGTTGGAGTTTCCTCAATACTGGTTCGTACGGCGGCGATATTTTCATCGGAACGTCTTGTTCGTTATTTGGATGCATGACTAGCATTACTAAGACTGTCAGTGTTCACAAATTTTGCGTATAAAAGCCTTAATTGTGTTCTAAACTGGAGCACTTTTCACTTTAATTTTTTTACGAAGCGCACGTTGAGTTAACACAATTGAGAATTTATTTTCAACGTTAAGTTGAATAATTTCAGCCCGTTAATTTGGAGTATACTGTTCCATGGTATCAATTGTCTTAAAATGACGCTTGCAACGCGCTATGTCATTAGTCGATCTGACAGTCCTGTCAAAAGTTATAGGGTTGCCAGATGGGTCAAATTTAAATGGCTTATCCTGTATTTTGAATAGACCGAACCAGGTGACACATTTATTAAAGCTGCAGATATCAAATATTTTCCTTATAACTGATTTTAAAGAGCGAGATTATTAAAATATTAATTTTTACCATAGAACTTTGTCTCATTTCATTGAGGACCCTTTCTGAATTCCAAACTGAAGAAAATTTTAATAAATAAATTAAATCGAACTATTTTTATTTTATTTTATTTACCTTAGTTCAAACTAAGACTGCAGGTTTGGTAAAGACTTTACCGTAAAGTTATGTCACTATCAATGAGCTTTAGGTTTAAAAAAATATCATCCCTGATTTCGATTTTTGATCATAGAAAATCATTTCATACATTATAAATTAGGCGGTTAGTAAAGAGTTTGTTAGAGAGAATTTGTTATAGAAAATTTTTCAAAATAAAACTGTAAAAATTATAATGATGAAATCAAACCTGTAGAAACGCAACAACAATAGCACTGGTTGAAATTAAAATTAGGTTATGTTCAATCCATTCTTCGCCGGCTACGACGCAGCCTTTTTTCATATATAATTTTTGAGACTTCAAGGTTCTAAAAGTGTAAACCAAAATTAAAGAACGTAATAAATTATATCACAGCAATATCAAAAAATATATATATTTAATCATATTAGGTAAAAAAAATCAATAATTCAATATCACCGCTTTTCCCCGATATTTGTGCCTAGGTTCATAAAGTTGCGTTTTAGTAACATCAGAGTGAAAATCTCTTTCGAGGTCTCTTTTCAAACGTGTTCATTATTTGCACTACCCCAGATACCAAAACACCTTTGATTCTTACATTCCCAAAATTTCTGCCACGTGAAACAAATTTTTTGAACACATATTGATTTTGGGGCCATTAGTGCATAAAATATACTTAAGAATATTTCAGGAAAATTCAAAATATCATAATTTTGCATCCTTTAATGCATATAACTTGAATAGCAATAACTCTATTTTTACAAGAAATAATATTTTGAAATGTAAGCCCTTCTCTTTGAAAACAAATAAAGTGATTTAATTTTATTTACTTTTCAAATGTACATCTTTGTATATACTCGCGGGTAAAAAAAAAACTGTTATAGTGAAAAAAGATATGCAAGTGCATATATGATCTTTCAGGGGTGTCACAGAAATCGACTCGATTTCGAAAAATGTCGAAATTTTGTCATGAAATCGACACGCTTTGGTGTATTTTCGAAAAAAAGATAAAACCGATTTTAGCAAATATTTCAAGAGAATTTTTCGTAGTAAAGTTGTGTTTTTAAGAAATTTTTCTTTCAATTGAAAAAAAGTGCAAGGGGGAATGAGGTCATTCGAGGATTTGACGCTTGATACTTAGAACACCTAGTTCTCTTCTCATGACCCTTTTGGAGTGTACTGGAAGGTACTCGAGAGTACTTCTTAAAAAATATGTGATTCTGGAGACCGCTCAAATAACCCACAACTTTACTCCCGGGAGTAAAAAATTTAACCAGCTGCACTCTTAACCAAGAAATATTTAAGAAAGAACTATCAGACTGCTAAAAACTCTTACTTGATCCGTTATCGCATACGTAATGATACCAACTTTTCTCATTTAGGTTCTGGGTGTTACACACAACCAAACAAACGCAATATACCCTCGACAGAGAGTGTATCGGGCAAAAAATATATCACATGCTAATTGGAATAAAAATCCTTCTATATAAAATCAAGTTTGAAAGCTACAGTCGGTCAAGTCCGACTTCGATATTCCCAGTGTCCCAACAATATTGACCAAATACAGTGAACTACCACTCAAAATAACCCACCTGTTAAATTTTGATTTAAATACCCATATGCTTTACTTACTGCATATCTCAGTATAGGCTCTAAGATAAGAATCTGTGGAAAACAGATTTGTATAATTTAAGGTACGTTCAATCAAGAGTAACTGAACCCTTATTTTCTAAATTTTGAATTAATAAGTCTTAATATGCAAGATAAAAATAAAAACTGGCGCTTTTAGAGATATTTATCCATTTGTATATACAGCTATGGACAATAAATTGGAACAAAATTGGGGGGCTCTTATAAAGCGTTAGGGCAACGGTAATGCGCATTACAAGTGTGAGTGGAGGGTCAATAATCGTCGAAAATAGCGTACGTAAACTTGAACGCTCTGCTATACATAATTAATGTTATCTTATGACGTTATCCCGTAAAACTATCGTCCGTAAATTGACTTTACAGACACCAATTTTTTCGTTTAAGTTTTTGGCGAGCTCGCAGCGCTCGCTCTGCTCGTTTTGGACAGTTGAGTTGTGCCACACTAATGTCGTCTGATATTTGTTCTGATTTTTCGAATTCATGTTCGGAATATTTCTGCTTTTTGAAAGCGTTTTATGGCCGAAATTTTGCTTTTTCTTCGCAGACTATTGGTATCATTACGCATACGAAATCATATATGGTTTTTGGAAAAAAAAAGACGTTGGTTCGTACTTTTTGGTGAAAAACCATGAATAATTATGTTTTAAGCCTTAATAAAACCATTTACTGCGAAAAGACTGTGTTCCTATCTTTTAATATATCGTACAGTAGGGGTTAATTATACCATTAATCAGCACGAGAAACCGATTTCTGTTACACTTTAAAACGGCAACAAAACATCTCCGAAAATGATAACAGTATCTAAATCGACAATTTATTTCTAAGATACCTAGACGAAATATTTCTCGAATTAAAATCGATTACCACAACTATTTCTATAACACCCCTGTATATTTCGAAGTAATTATGTGAAAATTATGAAACGAATTCGATATTCAGGCTGCGAACACACCGGATCAAACAAAACAAAACGAAACCGAAACAAACGGTTTTATAAACCAGTACATTGTGCCTTATGAGAGCGAATACACCAGATTAGCCAAAACGAAACGGTTTTGACTACAAAAGAGAAGGTTTTTTTTTTTACTACCGAAAGGAAAACTTAAGAATAGAAAAAGAATTTTATTGTGCCTTAAGGACCCATTTATGGTACGCACTCATTTCGGAAGGCACACGCTGTCTATTCATGTAAACCAAAAATTACCGGCAACAGTCGTAAGAAGCAAAAATTGTGCTGTGGAAACCAAAAGCAAATCAGCAAAAAAAAAAGGCAAATTTTTTGAACTTAAAAAGTCGAAACAAAGCAGAAACTCTTGCTGCGCAGCAAAAAGCATATTTTTTCGAATTCAGCTTTTCGACTGCTAGATTTCCAAACCCTGATTTAGAGTTTAAAATAAAAATCTCAACTTGAGCTAGCCTTTATGAATAAAAATAAAAATTCATTCTATTATTTGTGTCTTCTAGCAACCTGAGTCTGTATAAGTTTTTCAGATAGGTATTTTGTGATGTTAAATCTCATTAAAACCGCATTATATTTCAAGGATAAATAAAATTCAGTTTTATCGAGCTATAAAATCGGTCATGATAATTACGTAGGGGGAATATCTTGAACAGGCCATTAAGCCTCTTACAAAGAAACTGAAACCATAAACTGCTTTTCAAACGAAACTGATAACAGTTACAA
>CM035807.1:72747417-72794931 GCA_020466095.1 Chlorops oryzae
CGTAGTGGAAGCGTGTGCCCTCAGCAATCCGACGGCTCGTGTTGGAGTCCCATGGCAGCCCTGGTTTATTAATTGCTATCTTCTTATTAAAAAATAAAAAAATTTTTCACATCTTAGTTGGGATTCGAAATCGGAGAATTCAGATTGCTAGGCGCACGCCCTATGCATTGAGCCATATAGACAGCTGACGCACGTGCAACAAATTTATTACATTAATTTTTGAGCAAAATTGAACGGCAGACCATGTCAATAGTAAGACTATAATTGGCCTCATTGTATCAACCGCGTCAATAGTTCTGGTGTCGACTGGTGTTCTCCCACAGATACGTTCATACAATATGTCAATAGAATAATGCACTTCCACGGGTTCAGTTGTTCACTAGTATTGGTGACAAGGACACCAGTGCAGGAGTGAAATTTACTGCAGGGTAGTTATGACAAGAGGTGATCATCTGAACTTGCGTTGCACTCGAGTAAGGAATGTCTGCGAATGCTTATATATAGGTATGCTTATAGAGATATGAGTATGCAATGCGATATGACCAGGGCAAGAAATGAATGCGTTTATTGTCGATTCGCTTACGCTCTTACCTTTCAACAACCTATTCCTATTTGCTTTGGCCTTGCCATTCTGCTTGACTCCATTAATGTCGGCTTCGTTTGTTTATATTCGACAAAATATACTAACATACTTACCTACCCAGCAGGAAAAATCACGTTGACAGAATCGATGATGCTAGGGTGACGTTGAAGCCGGCATGCATAACATTTCGTACGACACTTTGTATGGCAAAAACTGACAGTGACAGGGTGACCTTACCACCCTGGAGGGTGCGATGGAATGCGAAAGGAGCATCCGAGAGCTGTAGACGCTCTCTTCTCCCCAAGTGTATCAAGTTAGCTGGGATATATTGGAATTTCCCATATTTTTTTAAAAAGAATTTTCACAACAAGTAACGGGATTTAGTATATGTTGAAAGATCGTTGCAAATAATGGTTGTTATATAAAAAAAAAACGCCTTTTTTAACAATATAACGTTTTTTTTTAAATAAAAGCAGCTATTAAACTATAATCTGTATTTTAAAGTACCAAATATTTGCACATAAAAAATCATAAAAAAATGTTTTTTCTTGATTCAACTTTGAAGGCCTGAAAAAAGTATAAAAAGTATAAACAATAGAATTTTTTTTTTAAGCGATCTGATGTCTTCAAGTTGATCTATTTCCAATAGATTAGCATTAAAAATATTTTGAAATTTCTCATTTCGTTTTGTTCCTTTTTGGCCACAATCGTGACACTGTGCGTTGTTGATTCGGAAAAAAAAAACAAAAAGCCAAAATCCCCTTAAGAATTCAAAAATTCGTTGCAGCACTAGTAGGTACCTGAAAGAATCATAAGCCGAATTATAATGTTTGAAAATTTGCAAGCTGCATTTTTTATTTTATTTATTTATTAATTGTTGAGCAAAAACTTGCATTTATTGTATAGCCCATCATAGTTGAAAAGGCACTAGGACTATATAACTTTTGACCCTGGTGCAAGCCTTTAATTAATACTTCATATTCTAATGATGTGGGGTACGGGCAACCATTAGCCATTGGAAGATGTGCAGTGATCTCTCAATATAAGAAAAGCGGCTTAAAAACGAATCAGAAAATCTCTTTGCTTTCTTGCTTGATTTTGCCTTCCTATCATGTTCAAATTTTGTTTCCATGGACATCAACCGCCACAGGTATGCACATACGAACAGATTTCTTTAGCAATATTTTTCTAAATTGAATTTAATTTTGCCTTTTCCCTTACTTCAAATTTAATATTTGCTTTTTCCATATCCTGCTGTAAGAATCCTGGATGTTTCCATTACTCTATCAGGTATGGAGCTCAGCGAGCACAATAGAATATTTGTTTGAATGTGTTTTTAGTCTCTAAAGAATTTTGCTGTTTCCAACTTTGTTTTCTTTTATTTCAATTTAATAATTCGTGTAGCTGGTTGCCTGGTCTGGGGCTTCCTTATGTTTTCCCTCTCAGCAGGACGTACACACACGAACCCGTACACTTGCGAGTATTTCTGACAGAATTAAGAATTTACCAAACAAAAGAGAACTCCAAAAAATAAAAAAGGAAAACAAATCCAAAAACAAGAAGAAAAAATGCAAATAAAATAAATGAAATTTATGCGAATTTTTCAATTGAGAGTTTAAACAAGTAAAATATTCACATTATTCGAGAGCAAACAAGGAATGCATGTATACGACTTCGATTTTCCGTGGTATGCAAATAGTGGCAAGCAATTATAATAGCTTTTAAAGTGATTCCCATAAATAATGCATAAATTGCACAAGTGTCTTTTATGGTCCGATGGCAATAAAATCGAAAGCAATAGCGATTGCCACCAAATGTCGTGGCATGAGAGACGAATCGTGGTTTTTATGCACTTCGGAAACTCAACTCAGACATGGTAGAAATCTGCAGAATATCGTTTCCCCCGGGGCTATTATATTCGGAATGCGTGTTTATTTGCAAATTAAAAGTGCCATCGTTTAGGAGTTGTGAACGTCCCTTTTCCTTTTCAATGCATTTCTCCTTGCATTGCGGAGTGCTTTTCGGAAAATATTATGTGATAATGTTGGAAAAAATGGATTGTTAAAAAGCGTTTTTCTCGTCCTTATTTCCAAACATTATTAAATCAGAGTTTAAAGTCTTAACCCTTGTATTTCGAAATGACTTCATCTAAACATTTTTGATTGTAGCTTGAATAATTTAGTTTTTTCGGAAAAAATAAAACTGAGTGCTGAAAGTCGAGAGGTTTGTTTTGTCCTTGAGGGATGGTATCCCGTAGCAAGTACAAAACAGTAATAACCGGTATTTTAAGGCTAACATAATTGTCCAAAAAAGTGTATAGTAAGGGGCTGTCCACTAATTACGTAAGGGAGATTTTGATAATTTTGACCCAACGACACCCATGTAAGCATATTTAAGGATTAATCAGACTTAGTGGCACGCCCATACTTCCAATACGCACCCGAATGTTTTAGGAAAGAAGTAGAAGTAGCGAGACGTCTGCAATGCGCTCAAATTTTGAAAAAGAAGTCTGCAACAAACCCGGGGTTTTTATCCCCCCATCTGCAGAGATAATTGCGGGTACATACGCTTTAGTACATCAACAGTTAAACCTGTGCCCAGGCCTGTTATGGCTCAGTGGATATAGCACGCACCCAGCCATCCGAAAGGCTCATGTAGAATCCGCGGGGAGGCGAGGAAATAGTGAAAAATGGTAACATTCGAAAGGGCAAATAATTGAAAGGAAAAAGTTTTCTACTCTGGGGAATGCGAAAGCAAATTGCCTCACAAGAAGAAAAGAGTTTCCGTTCTGAATTCGTGAATAGCTGCGACAACATTCGTGCAAAAACTCCGATAAACTAATTCGAAATCTTTAGCTTTAAATTCATTTGCCCAAAAAAATTTACTTAAAGCCTGTTAGGCGCAAAATAGGTACCATCTTTTATGCATAAAAAGAAAAAAAAAATCGGCACTTGTCGGAGCCGGAATTCGAACTCGAAGACATAGTCATCGTGAAAGCCTTCTTTTATTCCGAACTCCGATGAACAACCCTAACTATAGAACGCCAATGACATTCATGTGGAAATTTCACTAGAAGTGAGGGTTTGAATTATGAGTCTTAGCGGCTAAAATCTCATGCTGAAGTCATCGACGCGACGCTGTCATCGGGACATTTTCGGCTTGGTTTATTCTTACTCCTAGAAAATACCTAAATACCCCTATATATGTCTAAATTCCTGTGAATTTACGGATATACCGTGATTTTTTCTAAATTTGATTGACTTGAGCTAATACTGAAACTATTTTTGAATCTTAAATTCCACATGGATCTGTTTTGCATTCCATTTTAAAATTATAATCTTCTTCATTGAGTCCTCGCGATTTGGCTAACTTTTGTCCAAACTTTCTTGAATTTACTGCAATCTATTTTCACTCTCTCTTGGCTCCTTCTATTATAAAATATTTTGGCTGAGGTTTTCGATTTTACCTTTAATCCCATGTGAATCATAGTTCCTTAAAGTCTGCTGATCCTGGCCGAATCGAAGCTATTTAAAAATCCATAAATCACAATTTATGTCAAATAAATCAAGACCTCATTTTCTGGAATCGCTTCATCGGAGCCTTTGCTTCGAGCTTATTTATTGCTCCCAAATGAATTTCATTCACTGATTTTCGATAAAAATAAAAAGGGAAGGAGTTCAAGATTACCTTTTCACGTTGCAGAAATTAGCAATGGCAACAATGCAAGGAGCACTTAAGCGATCACCTTGAATCGTGAACTCAAATTCTAAAAGCATTTCAAATTTTTGGAAATTCATTGCGTTTTCATAAATTTGTTTCCATAGCCCCCAACGAAATTAATAGGTTTTTACAATGAAAACAACTTATTCGAATGATTCACTTAGGATTTTTTTGCAAGCAACCATTTTCATTGACCCTTCATCGTACCTTAACCGGCTGGAAAATTTTCGCTACGTGCTATTTCCATCGATTTGAATTATCATCCCATGCCTCCATGAATGAATTCTTTAGGGCCATTATAAAAGCATTCAGAGGAATCGTTTTCGCTACGGAGGTCTGGCAGACGATATTATTGAATGGCCGAGTGTTTGAGTTCCCCTTGTTTTCGCTGTTCCTGCGAATTAAAGTTTCTGCTTAATGTTTCCATTGGAATTAAAGGAAATTTTCTTTAAGGTAAGAATTGCTGAGAAATTTTCTTTATGCAGAAATCGCTTTCGTTTGCTTGCGATATGTCAAATGAACTATGAAATTTATTTGGCTGTGGGCTGTGGTTGACGTTTTGCGAACACTGTGGCTGGGGAAAGTTTCAGGGATAGACTTCCCCAACGCATTAAACATTTAAGCTATTTATTGTTATTTTGACTTTAGAATGCTGCCCTTTCCTCCAAGAGCGGGGAGTTTTTGGATTAGTGATGCTGAGAAAACTTTTCAACTAGGGAGAAAAAGAACCCTATATGGGTCGCATCAAAATAATTCATGGCTCTGTTTTCTTTACTCTAAGTTTACGGGTAATGTATGGATAGTAAAGCAATTATTTCAGAACTGCTGACGTTTTCAATTTTAAAGCGTCATATTAAATTAAAGTAGAAGTGCCGCACTAATTGATTTGCCTATTACTACCCTGCAGTAATATGGACTGACCAAGTGTAGCCTTCCCTAACGGGAAAATACGTAATACATAAATTTTGTAATTTAACGATTCATTTATAAATTCAAAGAAGAGGAATTATGCATTAACAGGTTATCGGAATTGTAAGTACTAGACGTTTTTTGTTATATTTTCTACCAACAACAACCAAATTGGCATGTGCTTACAGTTTCAATTACACACAATCACAAGATTACCACAATCAACAATTTTCCTAGGACATCGCTGTACAAAAATTTATTGCTAACGTAATGGGTAATTATGTTGAATGTTTAACTTACTTTGTTTACCTTTTCCCGATAGGTCGGTCAGTCCTTCATGTTGCCAGCACTAGTCCCCTCAAAATTCCACTTCTAATGTATTGAACTGACCTTTTAAACATGGGCCTGTCATTGGAGAGGGACTAGTCTGCAAAATGGCTATCGTAATTTTGTCTGGCTTTAGGATAGTAAAAAAAAATAAAATAAAAACCAATACCTTATATATATTCTATGTTGATGAAAGTGTCATTTACAGGCTACCGTTAAACCAACCCGTTTATTACCGACCACCGGCTAGCTGAATTCGATGGAGCGAACTCCATAATATAACCGGTAGATTTAACTAGTCAAAGGCCAGTCCTTCTTAGGAAATTGACCGGCTCATTACTGCAGGGTAAGAAACTAAGCAACTAAGGGTGCGGTAGTCTGGCGAGCATCACAATACAATACCCAACACACATATATGACAAGTAATATTTGTTTGAACAAAAGTAATTAAGGCTTTTTTAATGACATCAAAGAACATAATTTACCGAATTCTGTTCAATTTCATTGTGTACTGACGATTTTCTTTAAAATATCTTCTACTATTTTCATAAAGGACTCAAAAAATGATTCGTTCAAGTCCATTCTCGAACATGTTCTTACTCGTGTCTTGCCTTGCCCAACTCTACTTCCAGTATTTTTTTCGTATGTTCGCGGCCGCATTTTTATTGCTCTCCGTATGAGAACTAAAAATCAAAGAACCCCATTTTCTGCAGCACATGAGCTACCAAAATATTTTCTAATCACAAAGAAAACTAGAAGGAAAAGGTTGGAAATTGTGGTCGCGAACGCACGAAAAAAATACTGGGTGGCGGAAATGCCCATATATGTATATATTTACAGGGTGTCCAAGGAACTTTTTGCAAAATTTAAATATGCGATAGCTTATGCCAAGGGCCGTTGATTTTTTTTTATATAGTTATCAGTGATAACTTATCACACTTTAAAAAATGATTTTTTTGTATGTAAGTATTTTTAAATATTAAAAAAAATTACTTCGAGATTTTCAAAAATTTCAGATTTTTGTCCACTTGACGGTCCGCTGTCGCGACAGCTTTAATTGGAATGGTACTTAAGGGAGAATCATATTTACATTGTTGTAAAATTAGCTTTTTAAATAGCACAATTTTTAAAATTACTAAGGTATGCAGAATCAAACACAATTGACTCCACGAAAAATGCAATTATTTTTATTAAATTGGAATCCCAATTAGGAGAAAATCATTCGAATTTTTTTGAAAGGCGGTAACTTTTTGTGCTTTTATTTCTTCTAATTTTGTTGAATTTAACGAAACAAATATTCTCCGGATGTTCCCAAATGAGATTATTTTTTTGTAATAAATGTCCCTTACAATTGCTTGATAGCTTTTGGGAACTTTTGATTTGCATCTTTATTTCGATTAATGGCCAAAGAAATGAAAATTTATTCAATTAAATATTGGTACGGATGAATCAAATATCAATTCCACGAAATTATATGAAGCCATAAATCGAATTTTTCTTGAATAAAATTCGTTTTAATTGGCATCGGTATCGCCCACAAATGATGACCGTATTTTTTGGGTGATTTGAAAATGATGATAAAAAAATAAAAAACTTTTTGGTAAGCTTGTCAAATTGATTTCGGAACGGGGCGACTTTCTTACCTTCCCTAATTATTGGCAGCTGTTGTCGTTGGCAGACCGGAGCTGGTGCCATCGAGATTCGCTGGTATAAAGAAAACAGCTTCACCAGTCGAGAAAAACAAAGACAAACAGCGACGGGCAATACGTTGTGCTAAAATAGCCCCCGATGAGGGTTGGCATTGTTGCCATTTGAATAATGCGATTAACGAAATGAAATTGCCAAATTACAAATCTGCCCTCGACGGAACAAGTACGGACATAAGTACGCACATTCGTACGGCTTGTATTTTTAAGTATTCGCTTATGGCCCACATTCATGGAGCTGAGCTCAAAAGTGCACATAATCGTCGTGAACCGTCGCTGAGCATATTTACCAACTTTCTAATTTTGTGGTCGAACGCGAATTGCGTTCATTTGAATTTCCCCATTTTTAATTTAAATCGTCGTTAAAGCAATTTCAAACATTCTGAATTCATTTGAAGTGTGCTTACTTTAATTGCTTCAACTAATTAAGAAATTTGCATTTCCGGGACAGCTGACTAAGCGGCTTATAGCAATTGCTCGCGATCTTATACGGTCGAATTCAATTTCAATTTCGATTACGATTCACAAATAATCTTTTCAACGAATTCGAACAAAAGTCCTTAGGCAGGATACGAGATCAAACATTGTAGGACTTACATTTATTGGACTTAAGTGCTTATTCCAAACGCATTTTATAATAACATTCGGAGGGAAATCACAAAATAAAACGACAAAGTCGGTATTCAATCGTCGAACAATCCGAAAAAGGACCCTCTGGCGAAACTTAAGTAGACTTAGGAGTGAGGAAAATCAAGTTCTTTGAAATCTTGAAAATAAGTTCAGTTTTGTTGATCAATTGAATCGACAAAAACTATGATTATTTGTTATGTGGGCTTTTTGAATTCTATGAGGAATTATTAGCTCATCAATTAAATCTCTGGCCCCAAGCGGCGAGAAATTTGTGATTCGTTATTGAAAACAGCTCCTGTGGGATGGTTTGTTACGGTACATAAATTTTCTGTATCGATTTGATAAAATGAAACATTTCTGAATAAAACTGCATCATTAGAACTTTGAAATACAGCTGCAAGAAATCGATTTTCTGCCACTAAAACACTACTGTGCATCGCCGCAAATCATAATCTAACGGTACAGATCCACGAATCTAATTTTCATCATTGACAGCGATAGCAGACTCTGAAAGAACTACCACCTTAGCAATCACAGATGCGCATTCCAACCAACAAGGATACATGGTGTTTTCTTCCTCATATACTTTTATAGCAAAATATATAGTCGCCACGGCCACACCTAAGTAATGTGCTATCAAATCTGGGCAAAATTTGATCTTCGCCACGATGTCGAACATCTATAGCATGGGTGAGCAGGCCCGATACTCTCAATGCTCATTTGCTTTTGTAAAAGACATAGCTGAATCAGATGCTTGCACGTCAAGTCCTTCAGAATTGAAAATAATGAATATTTTTCACATCAAATCCTGGTAGTGTTTCTTTCAATGTGCCATCTCTTTAGCTTGCAGAGATTTATGGAAGGATCATTCGATTCTTCAATAAATATTGAGTATTCCATCGCTTTATCCATGATCTTTTTTTTATTCAACATTTTCTTTTGGATCAATAAACCAAACTGAATCCATATTGAAGTCAGATTTTTAAGAATTTTTCACCGACCGATAGCTTCAGAAGGTAGCGCCTCTTATTTTTTTAAAAGATTGCGTCCGAATTCATTAAAGCGCAATACTCAAATATTAATGAAAATAATATTAAGTATTTTTGATTATTTGTTTGTTGATGGTTTGGTTTGGGAAACCACCTGCCGACTAACCGGTTTTGCTGTTAAAAAGAGTCCCATTTTGACATGTCCACATGGGGCTGGTTAAAGCCTACGTTTTAAAGGTCGGTTGAAAGCATGGGTAGTGGAATTAGAGAAGGACAAGTCTATGTAATATAAGTGCTGGCCGAAGGGTACAATTGAGATTGTCCACGCTACTGTCGTAAGAGACCCTGTAATGAAATGGTTTCGGTATAAAAAAGGACCGGAACTAGGTGACGACCCATAATTTATATGAAACGCGATCGGTCTGGGGGTAACCTCTACCGGAGTCAACCTCGACTAGTCTCAAAAAGGAGCCTCGTTTGGTCGAATTTGTTTAAACTTGAACCTTTTTTTAATTTGCTTGATAGGTAGAGAAAAGACCCTGTAGTAATAAGGAAGTGCGAGCATCACGGGTTGTATGAGGACCACCCCCACAGCAGCATTGAACACGATGTTATACATGCTGCCACTGGAGATGGAAATTCAGAAATCAGCCCTACTAGCCGCACACAGGATTTATCACTTGGGCCTAGCAAAACCCAAACTTAATGAAAGAGGACATCTTTCGCTCATAGAGAAGAGGTTAAACACAGGAGCTTTCTCAATGCCCCTTGACAACATGCTTCCTAAATACTCTCTTAACAAAAGATATAACATCACAATACCAGACAGAGGCAGTTGGGAGGAAGACAGAATCATCCCACCTGAAAATGCAATTGTATGGTATACGGATGGCTCTAAGACTGAAGCAGGAACCGGCGCCGGTATTCACACCACGGGATACGGGGAATGTATAGGACTTGGAAAAAGCGCAACGATATTCCAAGCAGAAATGCTTGCGATAAACTATTGCAGCAGGCATTTACTCGGCCTGCATACAGAAAACAAGCAAATCATCATAATGTCAGACAGTCAGGCTGCTCTGAAAGCTCTGAAGTCTCACAAAGTGAACTCAAAGCTAGTCTGGGAAACAGATAATGTTCTACAAGAGCTAGCATGCAGAAACCAAGTGACTATACACTGGATACCTGCACACAGTGGCTATGAGGGAAACGAAGAAGCAGATAGACTGGCTAAAGAAGGAGCTGAAATACACCCAATTGGACCTGAACCAATATTAGGTGTCAGCAAATCGTACTTCTCTCGTGCTGCAAAAACAGAATTCCTCAACAAGGCGAACCGAGAGTGGAACAGCATCACAGGACAGAAAAACACAAAACTGTTCTTTCCAAACTACTCGGAAAAGAAAACTGAGTACTTACTCGCACTGAGTAGAGCAGAACTAAAGGCAATGACGGGAATGATAAGTGGTCACTGCCAGCTCAACAAACACAAAAAGCGGATGGGTTTAACCAACAGCGAAATGTGTAGACTGTGTTTGGAGGATGAGGAAACCCCCATACACATACTAGCAGAATGCCCAGCCATATGCGGACAAAGAAGATCCATATTGGGTAGGGAAATCATCCACCAGACAGAATTGCAGGAAATAGACCTTAAAGGTGTAAACACCTTCATAAGGAACACCAGAGTGAACAAAATCCTCTAACATACTACCGGGTTTGGCACAATAGTCCAACAAGACGCAGTGCCACGGACAGGATATGTCCGTACCCTTCACCAATAAAAAAAAAAAAAAAAAAAAAAAAATAAGGACTGACCCAAGTGCAGCCTTCGGTTAGCCCCTGATGTTACCAGTACTAGTCCCTCATAATTCCATTTCTAGTGCATTGAACTAGAGACGGGCGCGTGTCAAATATTTGCAACACGAAACAGCACGAACGCCAAATCTTTGACTCGTACGAAACACGCACGTCCGAAAATTTCTGAAAAACGACACGACACGTTTTGATTGTTTTTAAATATTTTTATTTAACTTTTCTTCTTTACTTAACATATATTTTCAAAACGGACCTTTAAACAAAACAAAAATTCTCAGAAACTTTGTAAAAAGTTTCACCTATAAGGTGTTTGAATTTTCAAACACTTATGCACTCCAAAGGCGCTGATGAGTCACGGGTGGCGTCGTGACGAAATATGGCCATATCCGCCCTAGGCGGAGGTGCAAAGCGGTTAAGCTCGAATAACGTTTCAAAATAATCTGAAAAATATTTCCCTCAAAAACACTGAAACAAAAATAAATACCTCTCATAAACTTTTTTTTTAAATTTAAGATGAAAAAAAAAACCATAATGGTTTCAAACTTCTTTAGAATACTTTAAAAATCGGATGTCTTAGAAAGCTCTCAATACACTCTTTGAACAGCGTCCGAAGACCGATTTCCGAAATTGTTTTTTTTAACTCTTCGGAAATTCTCATATTGGTATTTCAAAGAGGTAACACATTCATATTTAGAAAACTCTTCAAAACACATTTTAAAGAGCTTTGTGAGAGTAGGCCTCTATATTCCTGTTTATAAAGACCTTTCAGAGATTTTCAGTGACGTCACGTCTTTGGAAACTCTTACAAAGAACTTATTGAGAGGGAATAGTGAGTAATTACATTTTATTGCTTGTTTTTGACATTTTTCTCATTTACGCAGGGTTGACATTAACAAGTGAGAACAGAAATAACAAAAGCAAAAAAAAAAAATACAACTCTTACCAGGGGTGCTATTTACATTGAAACAAAAAAAATCTTGATGCAACTCTAAGTTTGTCTGCTCACTATTGAAGTTACTCAGCTCAACAATTTCACAAAATTTTCTCCATTGATGTGAGAGGCAAAAAAGAAATGCCCAGCCATATACTAATTTCAAGAAATCTGAATTGGGAAAAGACATTTGGAAATCCGCCATCTTTTTGGAACGAAGTTGCATGAATTTATTTCTAAACAATTAACGAAAAGTTTTTTATGCTTTATGAAAATATTGAATTTAATTTAAGAAGGGAAAATGCCTGAAATAAGTTTTCTATTATTACAGAATAAATTTTAAAATAAAAGGAAAGAAAATTTAAAAAATAACGATTTTTAAACTTAAAAATTTTTACAAAACATTAATATTTTAGAGGCGCGTGAAAATTTAGTGGGGTAGAATATATCGTATCGCCGATGAACTGATCTCCGTTTTCATTTTTATGTTCAAATAATCGAGATATTTCAATACAATTTTTCATAATTTTTTGCTAGATTATAATCTTCACACGTGTCCATTTGTGTTCAAAATATTTCCAACATTGAATATGTAGGACGTCTTTTGTGTTTCTTCTTAAAGAAAAAGAAATAGGATATAATAAAAGTTATGAGCATATTTGCGTCTCTATCACGCACACTGACTGATGATGACATCATAATTCAGTCTTTCAAAGAACTCTTAAAGATGTTTTAAAGATCTTTCAAAGAGTTCTCAAAGACTTCCTAGAGAGAAAACTGATTTTTAGTCAAGTCTCTAAAAACTCTCATAAGGCCCCTAAGCCCCGCCTTTTTGCTTCCTTTTAGTCTTTAGAAGGTCTTCAAGAGCGCTCAAAGAGCTTATCTGAGAGCATTAGCTCTCATTAATTAGTCTCTGAGCGCTCTTGAAGACCGTTTAAAGACAAGTTGTGTCGCTTGGGAGTGTTACGGTACATAAATTTTCTATATCGATTTGATAAAATGAAACATTTCTGAATAAAACTGCATCATTAGAACTTTGAAATACAGCTGCAAGAAATCGATTTTCTGCCACTTAAACACAACTGTGCATCGCCGCAAATCATAATCTAACGGTACAGATCCATGAATCTAATTTTCATCATTGACAGCGGTAGCAGGCTCTGAAAGAACTACCACCTTAGCAATCACAGATTCGCATTCCAACCAACAAGGATACATAGTGTTTTCTTCCTCATATACTTTTATAGCAAAATATATAGTCGCCACGGCCACACCTAAGTAATGTGCTATCAAATCTGGGCAAAATTTGATCTTCGCCACGATGTCGAACATCTATAGCATGGGTGAGCAGGCCGATACTCTCAATGCTCATTTGCTTTTGTAAAAGACATAGCTGAATCAGATGCTTGCACGTCAAGTCCTTCAGAATTGAAAATAATGAATATTTTTCACATCAAATCCTGGTAGTGTTTCTTTCAATGTGCCATCTCTTTAGCTTGCAGAGAGTTATGGAAGGATCATTCGATTCTTCAATAAATATTGAGTATTCCATCGCTTTATCCATGATTTTTTTTTATTCAACATTTTCTTTTGGATCAATAAACCAAACTGAATCCATATTGAAGTCAGATTTTTAAGAATTTTTCACCGACCGATAGCTTCAAAGGTAGCGCCTCTTATTTTTTAAAAGATTGCGTCCGAATTCATTAAAGCGCAATACTCAAATATTAATGAAAATAATATTAAGTATTTTTGATTATTTCTTTGTTGATGGTTTGGTTTGGGAAACCACCTGCCGACTAACCGGTTTTGCCGTTAAAAAGAGTCCCCATTTGACATGTCCACATGGGGCTGGTTAAAGCCTACGTTTTAAAGGTCGGTTGAAAGCATGGGTAGTGGAATTAGAGAAGGACAAGTCTATGTAATATAGTGCTGGCCGAAGGTACAATTGAGATTGTCCACGATACTGTCGTAAGAGACCCTGTAATGAAATGGTTTCGGTATAAAAAAGGACCGAACTAGGTGACGACCCATAATTTATATGAAACGCGATCGGTCTGGGGGTAACCTCTACCGGAGTCAACCTCGACTAGTTTCAAAAAGAGCCTCGTTTGGTCGAATTTGCTTAAACTTGAACCTTTTTTTAATTGCTTGATAGGTAGAGAAAAGACCCTGTAGTAATAAGGAAGTGTGAGCATCACGGGTTGTATGAGGACCACCCCCACAGCAGCATTGAACACGATGTTATACATGCTGCCACTGGAGATGGAAATTCAGAAATCAGCCTACTAGCCGCACACAGGATTTATCACTTGGGCCTAGCAAAACCCAAACTTAATGAAAAAAACATCTTTCGCTCATAGAGAAGAGGTTAAACACAGGAGCTTTCTCAATGCCCCTTGACAACATGCTTCCTAAATACTCTCTTAACAAAAGATATAACATCACAATACCAACAGAGGCAGTTGGGAGGAAGACAGAATCATCCCACCTGAAAATGCAATTGTATGGTATACGGATGGCTCTAAGACTGAAGCAGGAACCGGCGCCGGTATTCACACCACGGGATACGGGGAATGTATAGGACTTGGAAAAAGCGCAACGATATTCCAAGCAGAAATGCTTGCGATAAACTATTGCAGCAGGCATTTACTCGGCCTGCATACAGAAAACAAGCAAATCATCATAATGTCAGACAGTCAGGCTGCTCTTAAAGCTCTGAAGTCTCACAAAGTGAACTCAAAGCTAGTCTGGGAAACAGATAATGTTCTACAAGAGCTAGCATGCAGAAACCAAGTGACTATACACTGGATACCTGCACACAGTGGCTATGAAGAAGAAGAAGCAGATAGACTGGCTAAAGAAGGAGCTGAAATACACCCAATTGGACCTGAACCAATATTAGGTGTCAGCAAATCGTACTTCTCTCGTGCTGCAAAAACAGAATTCCTCAACAAGGCGAACCGAGAGTGGAACAGCATCACAGGACAGAAAAACACAAAACTGTTATTTCCAAACTACTCGGAAAAGAAAACTGAGTACTTACTCGCACTGAGTAGAGCAGAACTAAAGGCAATGACGGGAATGATAAGTGGTCACTGCCAGCTCAACAAACACAAAAAGCGGATGGGTTTAACCAACAGCGAAATGTGTAGACTGTGTTTGGAGGATGAGGAAACCCCCATACACATACTAGCAGAATGCCCAGCCATATGCGGACAAAGAAGATCCATATTGGGTAGGGAAATCATCCACCAGACAGAATTGCAGGAAATAGACCTTAAAGGTGTAAACACCTTCATAAGGAACACCAGAGTGAACAAAATCCTCTAACATACTACCGGGTTTGGCACAATAGTCCAACAAGACGCAGTGCCACGGACAGGATATGTCCGTACCCTTCACCAATAAAAAAAAAAAAAAAAAAAAAAAACATAAGGACTGACCCAAGTGCAGCCTTCGGTTAGCCCCTGATGTTACCAGTACTAGTCCCTCATAATTCCATTTCTAGTGCATTGAACTAGAGACGGGAGCGTGTCAAATATTTGCAACACGAAACAGCACGAACGCCAAATCTTTGACTCGTACGAAACACGCACGTCCGAAAATTTCTGAAAAACGACACGACACGTTTTGATTGTTTTTAAATATTTTTATTTAGCTTTCCGTCTTTACTTAACATATATTTTCTAAATGGAGCTTTAAACAAAACAAAAATTCTCAGAAACTTTGTAAAAAGTTTCACCTATAAGGTGTTTGAATTTTCAAACACTTATGCACTCCAAAGGCGCTGATGAGTCACGGGTGGCGTCGTGACGAAATATGGCCATATCCGCCCTAGGCGGAGGTGCAAAGCGGTTAAGCTCGAATAATGTTTCAAAATAATCTGAAAAATATTTCCCTCAAAAACACTGAAACAAAAATAAATACCTCTCATAAACTTTTTTTTTAAATTTAATGAATAAAAATTAGGCACTCGATATGGTTGAGTTAAACATTTTACATACAGGGTGTCCAAGGATCAAAACGGCCTCTGTCTTTCGCATTAAGCTATCGCAATTTTGGATTTAGAGCTTAAAGCTAAAATTGTTTAGAATTATTTTCTTTTAAGACAATGCAAGCTCAATTCAATATTTTTAATACACGTGAAAATTTGGTAGCAAATTTTCGTTTTTGTGTGTTATCAAAACGAACTAAATTTTAATAGATTTTGAACTCATTCCAATTATGTATGAAAATAAGTCAATTTACAAATTCCTTGTTTTCGTAGTACAACAAAATGAATATGCATTCTTTTTACCGTACATTTAAAAAAGCATCTCAACAACTTTACATTAGTGGGACTCATGCAGCTTCGCAAATTGTGGGAAATGAAAAATCTGTCACACAACTGTTTAGACAATGTTTTTGAAAAACTTGTATAACCAAGACAAAATTTTCAGACCAACAATTTCTGTGGTCATGCGGAGAATCTGTTTGTTTGTTTGTTTGAAGAACTCCCATTTTTGTTACCAATTTAAATTGTGGGGAACGATTTAACCAGCAAAATTGTTGGGACAAAGTATAAAATTGTTGTAATTTTGTTGAGTGTATGGCATGGTGAAGTCATATACGAAATCAGTCCATACGTTCCATGAATTTTTCTTGCATAATCTTCATCTGTTAAGGGCCATCTCCAGCTCTGTAAGAAATCTCAGCAGGAATTATCTTGATATTTCTTAAAGGAAAAAATGTACCCCCTGCAGTATGGTTTTTGGGTACTTCTGATCTATAGTGTAAAACTATTTGGTGGTAAAAACTATCAGAAACAAAATGATTTCCTCTCAAGGCGGTTTCAATCAATTTTTTCGAAATTAATCTAAAACAACTACGAAGGAATTCGATACACACACAGAAGGTTCATTAAATTCATGCTCCTTCGAATATTATACTTTATTTATTATGTTTTTTCAGCTAAATGAAACAACAATTAGCTATAGGGGTCAAGTGCCCCTCATACTGCTTTCGAGTCACAAATAAGTAAGAACGCATTGGCCCTCTTCCATTGCTACACTTGAATGCGTTCCAGTCATTATACCAGAAATACCAGAGTCCGTCGTGGAATTTCCTTTGAGTCCATGAAGTGCACACGAAAGGCAATGAAACACAATGCTGCGTAACATCAAGTCATGCATATCCGGAAGCTGAATCGAAATCGAAGCAACTGGACAAGCGTAATAATTTTGCTGACACATGACACAAAGGACACGTAGGCAATAATTTAAGAGGAGCCCCGAATGGAGTCCAGACCTCGTATTGCATCGTTTTGCGTACTGTGAGCATTGAGCAAGAATGGATTCAATTGACGTCCCGCGTTGATGACAATTTCGCTGTGTGTGAAGATATTTTATTTACATTTGTCCCTTGACTTCCCATCGCACATTCACACGGCCTACAACAGTGCAGTGCACTCCAGTCCGGTCCAGTCCAGTTCAGTTCAGTCCAGTGCAATATCCCATTCAATCCACTCCAGAAGCTATCTTTGCAATAGTTCGATTCTTTTACATAACACGGCCAGGTGATGTCACTGCTATGTCGAAGGATGTGCTGTGCCGGGCTGTGCCATGCTGATTTTGTTGCTCTTTTAGAGAAACCGTTCGGTTGTGTTTCCTCTGTTGTTTCCGTTGCCGGTAATAAAAAACGAACAGAAAAACATCGGTGCCCGTTGGACGTTTACCGTTGCGCCTTTTTATTACAAACAACCATAAATGCATTAATTACGTCCACGACAATAACGGCCAAGAATGGCACAATCAGTGTCAATCATTGAATGCAAATTGAATTTCCATTCATGTTGCATTCGTAGGCCGTTTTTTTCTGTTGTTTTATTTTGTTTTGTTTTGTTGTTGTTTTGGTGCATACGAGACAAGCTTACGAATGTGAATGTGCGTCCCAACATTGCAATGTTGCTCGCCGCGTTGTCGACGTCCGTTGACATGGCACTGAGTGGAGCAAATATTCCTGCCGAAATTCGTAGCATTGAATATGGTTTCCTTACCCTTTGCTCTCGGCAAATAGTAAAAATTGCTTTGGCTTAAAATTTAATTTCGGCCGCTTTGTTTTGGTATTTCCAGGTGACAAATAAAATAACGTTGCACTGCGATAAGCTGTTATTGTGCAGGCAGTTTATATTTCACAAAAAATTTCGATTTTCAGTGCTCAGTATTCCAGAGTATTTTTTAATGGTGCCGGAATCACTGGGGATAACACAGCATTCTTGGTACATTTAACAGTGTGAGGTGTGGACTCTTGATAGCTGGACTACATGTAAATATAACGGGTTATATTGGTATCGAATTAAAATCAAAATCCTTGGGATCTTAATAATTTATTCGACAAAAAAAAAAGATTTGATTTATAGTGGTTTATCTTATAAGAGTACAGTTTGGTTACGGGAAGATCGCTCTTAGAAGTGAGTTTCTTTATAAGAAGAAGTAATATTACTTTATAAAAGACTTGAGTTCGTTACTTAGCTTTTGATGTTAACCCGTCAGTAGTAAATGTGCACAGTAGGAGAGTATGCACGAACAATTGGGCTTAAATAATCTTTGAAACAATAAAAAACGGATTCCAGGGATCTATTCCTGGTACTAACAATCTAATCAATTTGCTTAGCGATTCCACATTAGCCACAGAAGTTATTATTTATATTTTTCTACATTTCTCGGGAGATGGGCCTAGAGTATTAAAAGGTCATTCACAAAATTGTGGCTACACACTACTTCATTTTTATCAAATCTAATATATTTCCCTTAAAAATTAAAATTCCCATTCTCTTCGTCGGGCTTTGTATTCTTCAAAGCTTGAATTGTTTTTGAAAAAAAAAAGCAGAAAAACATTCCCTTTCTTATAATAGATCAGAGAAAGATAAATTCGCTCAATATCTTGACAACAGCAAAATTATAACGAAACGAAGTCGCCATCAGAGGATTGAGCACAAACCCATGATGGTGGGTCAAACAATGGAAGCACAATAAAAGGAAAGCCAAGCTAACTTGTCTTGCTGACATCTTTTCGAACGCAACAATATAAAAGACAGAATAGAGTGACTGTACAAGACGCGACAAGGCCAAAACAAGTGGCAGATAATTCCAATAAAAATCAAAACAGCGTAAAAATGTGATTGTGTCCTTTAATCTATTTTATAGATACGCCGGTTTGAGAGCCTGCAGAAGCTGGAATAATCATACAGCTCTGGGGTGAAAACGCAAAGTGCTATTGCTAATACCAGTGCGTGGAACGCGACAGGCAAATCTCCAAACAAGGACAATCGGAAAAGTCCGAAGTGAATTAAAAGCCCGAGAGAATTTGCTAAAGGGATTTTTTGGATTATGGTGTCGTACACAGTTGGAGTGCGGTGTATACGCAGTGGATATAATACAGTATTACACTTTTATTGAACTTTAACAGTTAAATTGAAGTTCTTTGGCCGTATGATATGGATGGGATTATGCTTAAGCGAAAGAGAAGTGCATAAGTATACGGAAAGGAAAATAAGTGATTGAAGTTAGCATCAAAATGTTGCTTCGTAAGCAAACTTTAAAATATCCAGTTATGGGTTTTTTGTTTTGATTTGTTTGTTGAAACGCAAGGACTGTGCTCATGTAAACAAAATTTTACTTTTCATTTGGAGTCAGATAATAAGTAGATTTTTTGGTTTATTCAATTTGGAGGGCTTACAATGAGCTGCCCTTGATAAGACTAGAAACGTTTTACAAGAATTGGAGAGAAGGATAGGGATAGAGAGAGAGAGAGAGAGAGAGAGAGAGAGAGAGAGAGAAAGATGAGAGAGAGAGAGAAAGAGAGAGAGAGAAGAGAGAGAGAGAGAGAAGAGAGAGAGAGAGAGAGAGAGAGAGAGAGAGAAAGACGGCGAAAGAAAGAGAGATAGCATGAGAGAGAGAGAGAGAAAGATAGCGAGAGAGAGAAAGAGATAGAGAGATATATAGAGAGAGATAGCGAGAGAGAGAGAGAGAGAGAGAGAGAAGATAGAAAGAGAGATAGAAAGAGAGATAAAGAGAGATAGAAAGAGGAAGAGAGAGGTTGAAAGAGATAGAGAGAGGTAGAGGGAGGTAGAGATATTTATGTATATAAGAGATATAGAAAGATAGAGAGAGAGAGATAGAGAGAGTGAGAGAGAGAGAGAGAGAGGGAGAGAGAGAGAAAGAAAGATGGAGAGAGAAAGAAAAAAGGGATAAGAAGAGATAGAGAGAGATAGACAGAAAGATAAAAACAGGTAGAGAGAGGTAGAGAGCGGTAGAAAGAGATAGAGAGGGAGAGATAAACCTAGAAAGAGAAATGAAGAAAACGATAGACACACATATCGCTCCTCCGCAACAGAGGAGTCACAACTGAAAGTTTGTTTTTTTTTTCAGAAAGCGCGAAAAACCAAATGCGTCGCAGTGTCAATCAAAGCAAGAAGAAAGGCATGATGATTTTTTTTTTTTTGGCTTTTTATTAATATATAAAAGCCAATATAATTTTGTGCAAGTAACAGGTACTTATGATGTAATGGAACATATCCACAGCATAAGTTAAAATTGAGGGAATACCGGAGAATTAAAAAAAATTGAGAGAGAAGATGAGATGATTTTAAAAACTGATGTTCATTTAACATTTCTTAGTCAAAGTCCAAACATTTTTAGCTTGGTCACTAAAATAAAAGAAGGAGAAAGGAGCTAAAAGTGTACCATCTTTGGCCGTTGACATGTTTTGCTTGAATTTTTTTAAAAATTTTTAATTTATATTTAATTTAAATTTTACCTTCGTCCTTGGCAAAGCCCCTGCTTTGCCTGAAAACACTGTCAGTTATCCGCCCTCACTGCCACGTATCCAGAAAGACATATAATTTGATTTATAATCAGTTTCGGTGCTTGTTTAGCTCACAAGGAAATTGTCCTTAGGTCGTATTTCATTTTTATATTTTCGTGTTGTTGTATATAAGTTTGTTTGTGTATATGCAACTCAAAAAATGGCAGCGCGCGCTCCGCTCGAGCCACGCCCACATAAGTAAGCCCAAAAATATATGGCTTCAACGTAACGTATGTTGGAAGTAAAAGGCGTAGAAGCTTCAAATTCGCCATAGTGTATTGCTTCGTTTGGCCGTAAGGTTCCGTTTCAATGAAATTAAGTACAAAGCCATCCTACTTGCATAAGACCAACATGTTGTTTTCACATGTATAACACCAAACTCCACCTCAGAGATTCTTTGAAAAATTCGATATTGGTTACAGTAAAAATTGCATGAAAAAAAAATTCGTAGCAGATACATATTTTGAAATCAGAGACAATGTAAAACGCGCCAAATCAAATGAAATTGTTTTTGAAACAACAAAAAATTATGAGGGCGAGTACACACCGATGGCTCGCCACTATTGCAGTTAAATAAGATTTTCAAATGTGAAAGCGAAAAAGAAAGTAGTCGTAGGAATACATACAACCACTTCTCCGATAATAATTTAGGTAATATGTATGCATAATGTAGTGGGTGCCCACTTGCCGTATACCGACCCATTGTGAAACAAGAGGTGTTTTTTTTTTGTTTGGATGTGAGTGAATTTTTTATGTAGTGTCCCCTAACATGCGACCTTTTGGATCCTGCCAGCTTGGAACATGAATGTTTCGAGGTGTCCGGAAATCGAAATGGGATTAAGAGCATCACGCACACCTGCACACCCCACAAATTAGTGAAAAAACAAGTAAGGTTGCTACACTCAGCGCCTACAATAAAGTATCCGTCACAGACTGTTTATAATTCAAAGCACATCAAAAACAGCTCATTAAAGAAAATTTCGAGAGATTTACCGATTATTAAAATTTTTTTAATGAAAACACCCGCCTGCCACGCCCTTTTACAAATTTTTATGATTCAATCGCAGGCTAAGTAGAATCATATCAAAATAAACATAAAAAATTCCTTTCTTTCAGTAAATAAAAAATTTTCTCCTCGTTGCACGCCCGTGACAGAAACATGCCCGTACGAGCTCAGTTGGACAGAGATGTAGGTCTAAAGCTGCTTCAACAATTCTGTATCGAGTCATAGGCCTGTCAAATATGCCAGCCGAAGGCATTCGTGTGAAGCAAAAACGATACATATGCCGAGCCGTGTGACTTTGATTTTGCTATTTTCAAACTAATTTGATAATCGTATGTGTGCACATGCGAAAACAGCTTGTTTTCTTTGTAAATAATATTTCTGACAATGAGTCGGCAAAGGTAAAATGTGGTTTGCTTTAATTAATGAACAATTGTAAATCAAAGTTTTATTTAATTTTTAGATGAATGGCTAAAGAAGCAGTTACATTCATAAGCTGTAAAGAACACGAGAGCTTGTATAACCCAAGGTTTATCCATAATAAGCAGCTGCGATGCAATGGCAGTGAGAAGATTGCTGAAGCTTAAAGAAATAATGCCTATATAGGCGTCAATATGTTAAGTAAAAAAAAAAAATACATGTTATGACGGCTCTCATTGTTGTTTTTCAGCTGAAAATAACAGCTTTCGAGGTCAGGTACGCAAAATGTTTAAAGTGCGGAAAGATTGGCTCTGGTGAACAGTTTTGCCTTGGTTCGAACAAATATTTTTTAACAGAATATACTGTAAAGCATGGTGTATGGTGCGTTTGATTTTGTCATCGTATAAAGACGTTTTTCTCATATAATGACTATTCATTAAAAAAATACTTTTCTGTATACAATACGGTACGGCGTGTTGATTCAAGGAGCTTCAGCCAGTCGGATGCGATTAGAGCCAACATCCTCGATACTTGGTTCAGCCTATGAGAGATGTGACCTGACAGCGTTAATACGCAGCAACAAGTTTAACTGCCATAAGTAAACTGAAGCAAAGAAATCATTGAAGATTTTGTTTTTGTGAATCCGAATGGACAAGATTTTGATCTAAGCGAACTTGTTGTGGATTACTGCACTAGTTTTGAAACTACGTGTTTAAACAGAAATGAAAATTTCTTTTATTATGCTTCTTGCGCGATTATCAAATACGAATACAGAAAATTTCAATTGAAATTTTTTATTGCATCTTGTTTGCCATGCAACAGCCCATCCGATTAAATATTTTGCGTAGCATCTCGAACTCGTATTGCTTCATTTCTGGTTTATTGTTTTTCGACTCTGAATCATGTTGAAACATTTGTTTCGCCAAGTTCCTCTTCAATGGTTACATCGAGGTTTTTCGATATCAACCGAAGCCCTGAACCAAACCATCCTCGGCATCTAATGAAATTATGGATCGCATCCAGTCAAAGTTACCATCTCTACTTTTTCACCGCAGGTCAATAGCACTTTGTAAAACACGAAATTTGTTGGCTAAATCCAAACGCTTTTCCACTACTGCGGGCTTACTCATCTTAATATAAAAACTTTATTCTCTGAGTTTCGTTGTGCGTATGGCTTCAAACGGTGTTAAACCGTCATCTCCACAACACTACGGAACCTTCATTAGTGCCGAATCTTCTGCATGCGAAAAAATTAAATTCGTTGGCTAAATCCATGTAACAATGATGAATTGTTGAATGCCGCGGAATCATTGCACTCTGCCATTCGCTCCTACGTTCACATAGAGGAATTATAGTTCGCATCAACGACCGCTAGAAGGATCTATTAATTCTTTATATTATAATAGTACGATCCATAGTCCTTTACTTTGAGCGAATGGCTATATTTTTTCTTTTTTTTTATGTTTTTCCATCTACAAAAAAAAAAACACAAATGTAGAATCGATTCATCATAAATTGGTGAAATCATCTTACCTAGTAGCTCCCAGGCAGCGAGTAAAGTTCCATGCTTTTCGAAGCTGTCCCGGCAATTTTCCACTCTTCTGGACTTTGCGGTACCTTCAAAATTATGATTACAACAAAAATCATGTTTCTCGCAGTTGCTGCACATATTTCAGAAAATCCTCCTTCACACGTAATATTGCATTTAATTTCCGGAACAATATTGACAATAGCAGGCACAGAAATCCGGAATCATAGTTCAATTCCCATAGCGATCCAGTGCTAATACCGAAAGCGTCAAAATACCTTCACATCAACTTAAATAATATTAATTAAATGCTAATCAAAAACAAGTAATCCTCATCAGAGCATGACTGCAATAATTGTCGTGCCTGATAATAAATGGAGTAAGCGGAGTCAACTCTTTCAAAACTGCTTTGTACATTGGCAAAAGTTAGTAACTTTTTCGTCCTCCAACAGCAACTCTTCCATTGCAAAGGACTTATAACATTCTGCAATCTCTAAGTAGGAACTTCGAGCCCATAGTAGAATCGAGACTTCATTTTTTTTCTCGCTTCTCTTTAATTTTTGTTTTTTAATGAATAATAAATTAGCCGCATGCAATTAGCTTGTTTTTCGATCATTATTTGAATTCTTTCTTTCAGAAATTACAAAATTCACAGAACACTGTCCTTATACAAGAAGAAAGAAATAATCGAACAACATTTATGTGTGTGAGAGTCGTAAAAAAACGCAGTTCATACAAGACAGAATACGAACGAAATTGGACTCATATGCTCGATACATAGTGTGAGAGCTTAAGTGATAAAACTACATACAATCAAAAAAGACATAGTATCGATTATAGTCAGGCCCATTCCATCAAAGTTTTACTTTTCTTCGAGTTCCGATAATGTTTTTGTTTTGCCTTCTCCTTGCCAAATCATCGAAGATGCTGAAAAGGAACGAATTATTAATTTCAAATGCTCTGTTGTTTCCTAATAGATCCATCAGAACTTTCAACTTTTTCGAGGTGCTAACAGCTGCACGTGGTTTGCGAAACATAAATTTTTGGGTTTCCCTAATTTCTTTCGGCATTTAATTACACTTCTTAACGTTTGCTGCCAGCAACTTGGGTCTCCCTATTTTTCTTTCATTTATATTTTATTGTGGGATTGCGACAGTTGTTGAACAGCTAGCTTGGTTTTATGTTTTTCTTCCCTATTTCCTGTTAACCTTGATGGCAAACAGCCTTACGCACATATGCATGTATAGTAAATAGTCGAAGAGCTTATCTCGCTGACGTGTGCTCAATTCCGATGGCACTCTGGGGCTATTTGCCCAAAAAATTAAGAAACAACGGAAAGCACAAATGTTTGGACTGCTAATAAATCTTTCGCTCTATGAGTTTGAGAGGAGGCTTCACATAAATTTATGCGAATGCGTTAAGATAAATTTATGTCGAAGTTTATTGGTTTAGGATAATGTTTAATGCTTAGTGCTGCCAAATGGTATATGTATGTATGTAGGAATGCCTGGTCGTGTATGTTTAGTGAAACGATATTGGAAATGCTATGATCGAGAAAAAAACTAAGGCCATGGAATTCCGAGAAATTCTTCAATTCGTACCGACGAAATATTCTTTCCAATTTAATTGAATATTTTCATGGTGCATTTTCGATTCGAATCAATGATTACATCTATTAAATATTTGAAAACTATAAAAGTAAAAAATCCGGGATCCTTAGTCCTTTGAAAATATTAACAAGTTAACAGTTGCATAATCTAAAACGGCTCTTGGCTTCAAAAATTATCATATCTCAACACTTTTTGATTTCGCAAAGCCGAAGTTTGCTCAGAAACTTACGAAATATCCATAAATGTACGCACATAAATAACAAGTAGTCAGGGCATTTTCCAAAAATATAACAAACAGCAATAAAAAAAAAAACAAAAACAAAAAAAGGAAAGTTGCTAACAAGTTTCCATGAAACTTTGTATACGTATAAACGTAGTAACGTGCTACCTATTTTCGACGTGACACTAAGCCAAACAAAAAAAAAAAACCAAATAAAAATTGTTGCCTGTTTTCGTATACAATGTTATATTTTATGAGGCGTAAACAGGGCGACCGGAATTTTAAAAACTTTTGCTTATAAATTCATAACACTAAATATGAAGAGGGAAAGGGAGAGGGTTCAGCTTAAGCAAAAAAGCCATAAACAAAATACCAAAAATGCCATTCGAGGCCTGCCACAGAAGCCACAGGCTGAGATACCTACCTTCGTACTGGTGCCAAAAGATTAAGTGGCTACTGAATAATGCAAGCAGTCAGAATTATTTTGATGGTACCTACACACTTGAGGCGCAAGGTTTCGTGAAATGCATTCCGCAGTTTTTTGTTTTTCAAGAGGAATTTTAGTGTTAGTTTGAATTTTTAAGGGTGAGCGCTGCGTATGAGCAACGTGAATACAAGGCTGTGCATACGACGAGTGCGCCCCCACGTGACGAGTTCAAGTATTAAAAAAGTTTTTACTTCGCTTAGCGTAGCGACATGGATTAGAACGACATGCAATGTATGTATGTGGCAGCGGTTTTATAATGTATTTTTCATCTTTTTCGTTTTCGGATTTTATCTAGATTCCGTCGCTCATTGTTTCGCTCAACATACATAGCTACATATCAACATCAAATGAACATCGTTTGATAAATGGTTTTCAAAACTTTTTCCCCAACATTCATGAAATTGTCTTGATTAAGTATCCACTTAAACACTTTGACACTTGAGCTCAGCTCAATGAGTGAGTTTTAAAAAAAAGAAGAAAAAAACAAAACAAAATATTAAAAAATAAAAGATATTCGAGAAAAATAAAAATGGAAACCTCGTAATTAACTGCAATCAATTATTCTTAAATGGTTGTTAACATGCATGCGAATTAAAAAAAAAATTCAAATGTAAAGCTCTGATGATGCAGCTTCCAAGGAATATCGTGTAGCATTAAAATATGTCCTTCAGTGCTGTGTGTTTAAAATTTAAATTTGCTTGAACTTTGAAAAGATCACATGCAACATGAATAATTTGATTTTCCACGCTGTTAAAAAAAAAAAAAAAAAAAAAAAACATGATTTTGGGGGCACGAATTGGGAATATGTTTTAATGGGTTAATCCGCGTTTTCACCTCGTAGCGTTGCGGTTTCGCAGTGATTTAAACACATTTGAGAACATTGTAGTGGCCATTGGGCTGGAGAGCGGTTTTTTTCGTATTTTTTCCAAATATGCAGTTTATACTGTAAGTGCTTTTGAGCATTTTAACTGTCAATACGAAAGCTACTTAATTGATTTCATGTTGAAGTGCAGGGCTTAAAGGAAGATTGAGTGTTTTAATAATTATTAAAACTTTCGCAAAAAAGCATTTAAACGTGACATATGAAAAATCTGATTTCAATACATATATGTCTTATCGATATAAATCGATTCCATCCATTCCATTTCGCGGGGAAAATAATCATATAAAAAGGTTTATAAAATAGGTTTTATTGATATTTTTAAGCTTTTCATTAGTAATTTTTAGGTGCTAGGGTTTATTCCCTCATTTTCCACTTATACTGAGAAAAATTCAATTGTTGGGCAATCGAAAAAAATTATTTTTCAGAACTTTCCGAGAGAAGTGTGGAAAGCCGATGAGATCGATTTCAAACCCAGCTACGAGTTCATCATCAGGCATCTTTACCAGCACCTTAGCCACTTTGACCAACTCGGCTAAATTGTGTCATTATATATCAGGGCGTGCAACCGGAACCGAAACCGAAACCGTAACCGTAACCGATTTTAACCGGTTTTAATTTTCCTAACCGAAATAAAACCGAAACGGGTATTTTGCTTTTTTGGAAACCGGTTCCCGAACCGAAACCGAAACACCGAAACCTATTCGAAACGGTTTCTGAAACAATTTCCAACATCTTTCCCAAAATTTCATCTATTTCATGGTCGCTCATTAATGCGCCACATAAACATTCAGTCTGACTGATCATTACCCGTGTGCGTGTTTATGTACTCTTGCCTATACATATATTTCCCTTATGTGTTGGTGTGCCGCACACGTGCTTTTTTGACTAAAAAAATTAGCTGACTCATTCAGTTAATGTTTATGTGACTCTTAACCAGACCTGTTAAATCCCGATTAAGATTAATAATCATGAATTATTGTTCTTTTTTTAATCCATAATCATTATTAATTTAACTTCTTGAAATTTTTGATTATTAATGATTGCGATTACCAAATAATCGTGAAATAATCAGGACTATTTCAGACTAATGAAAAAAATCAGAAAAAATCAAAAAATAATCAAAAAATAATCCCGATTAATTTAGATTATTTTTGAATAGTTTTGATTTTTTTTTGATTATTTTTGATTTTTCCTGATAATTTTTGGGTTTTTTGATTTTTTTTGATTAATTTTGATTTGTTCTCATTTTTTATTAATTTTAATTATTTTCAATTTGTAATTGAATAACATCGTTTTTCCAAAGTTTCCCTATAGTCCGTGGGACCGGCACCGGACAAGTGAATTCACCGGCCACCTGTGGTTAGGACCACGTCTCGTCAAACCACCGGCAATACTTTCGAGAGGCGAATTTTACATTGCGATGTCATAGGCAAGGACATATGGGCCCCTCGCTGTACTACATTTAATTATATTCAATTACAAATTCAAAATAATTAAAAATTAATAAAAATCAGAACAAATCAAAATTAATCAAAAAAAATCAAAAAACCCAAAAATAATCAGGAAAAATCAAAAATAATCAAAAAAAATCAAAAATATTCAAAAACAATCTAAAATTAATCGGGATTATTTTTTTGATTATTTTTTGATTTTTTCTGATTTTTTTCATTAATCTGAAATAATCCTAATTATTTCATGATTATTTGGTAATCGCAATTATTGATTAATATAGGTCATACAAAAATAATCATTAAATAATCACTATTTCACTCATAAAAAAAAAATAATCTGATTAATTAATCATTAATTAAATAATCATTATTTAACAGGTCTGCTCTTAACCAATTATATACCATGTTTACATGACCACTGGATACGTATTTACTCGACACGTTTAAGACTATCTGTCCTTTTTTGCCAACAGTAAAAATCGTGTGGGCAAACAGAGACAGATAGACTTAAGTGTGTCGAGTGAATATTTTTTACATACTTATCACACCGAATTTCAGAACATTGCTGCAGCTGAGTTATACAAAAATAGAAAGAACAATCTTCCTTCTTTCATATTTTTATCTCTATCACGCACACACACTGACTGATGATGACATCATAATTCAGTCTTTCAAAGAACTCTTAAAGATGTTTTAAAGATCTTTCAAAGAGTTCTCAAAGACTTCCTAGAGAGAAAACTGATTTTTAGTCAAGTCTCTAAAAACTCTCATAAGGCCCCTAAGCCCCCGCCCTTTTGCTTCCTTTTAGTCTTTAGAAGGTCTTCAAGAGCGCTCAAAGAGCTTATCTGAAGCATTAGCTCTCATTAATTAGTCTCCTGAGCGCTCTTGAAGACCGTTTAAAGACAAGTTGTGTCGCTTGGAGTGTTACGGTACATAAATTTTCTATATCGATTTGATAAAATGAAACATTTCTGAATAAAACTGCATCATTAGAACTTTGAAATACAGCTGCAAGAAATCGATTTTCTGCCACTTAAACACAACTGTGCATCGCCGCAAATCATAATCTAACGGTACAGATCCATGAATCTAATTTTCATCATTGACAGCGGTAGCAGGCTCTGAAAGAACTACCACCTTAGCAATCACAGATTCGCATTCCAACCAACAAGGATACATAGTGTTTTCTTCCTCATATACTTTTATAGCAAAATATATAGTCGCCACGGCCACACCTAAGTAATGTGCTATCAAATCTGGGCAAAATTTGATCTTCGCCACGATGTCGAACATCTATAGCATGGGTGAGCAGGCCGATACTCTCAATGCTCATTTGCTTTTGTAAAAGACATAGCTGAATCAGATGCTTGCACGTCAAGTCCTTCAGAATTGAAAATAATGAATATTTTTCACATCAAATCCTGGTAGTGTTTCTTTCAATGTGCCATCTCTTTAGCTTGCAGAGAGTTATGGAAGGATCATTCGATTCTTCAATAAATATTGAGTATTCCATCGCTTTATCCATGATTTTTTTTTATTCAACATTTTCTTTTGGATCAATAAACCAAACTGAATCCATATTGAAGTCAGATTTTTAAGAATTTTTCACCGACCGATAGCTTCAAAGGTAGCGCCTCTTATTTTTTAAAAGATTGCGTCCGAATTCATTAAAGCGCAATACTCAAATATTAATGAAAATAATATTAAGTATTTTTGATTATTTCTTTGTTGATGGTTTGGTTTGGGAAACCACCTGCCGACTAACCGGTTTTGCCGTTAAAAAGAGTCCCCATTTGACATGTCCACATGGGGCTGGTTAAAGCCTACGTTTTAAAGGTCGGTTGAAAGCATGGGTAGTGGAATTAGAGAAGGACAAGTCTATGTAATATAGTGCTGGCCGAAGGTACAATTGAGATTGTCCACGATACTGTCGTAAGAGACCCTGTAATGAAATGGTTTCGGTATAAAAAAGGACCGAACTAGGTGACGACCCATAATTTATATGAAACGCGATCGGTCTGGGGGTAACCTCTACCGGAGTCAACCTCGACTAGTTTCAAAAAGAGCCTCGTTTGGTCGAATTTGCTTAAACTTGAACCTTTTTTTAATTGCTTGATAGGTAGAGAAAAGACCCTGTAGTAATAAGGAAGTGTGAGCATCACGGGTTGTATGAGGACCACCCCCACAGCAGCATTGAACACGATGTTATACATGCTGCCACTGGAGATGGAAATTCAGAAATCAGCCTACTAGCCGCACACAGGATTTATCACTTGGGCCTAGCAAAACCCAAACTTAATGAAAAAAACATCTTTCGCTCATAGAGAAGAGGTTAAACACAGGAGCTTTCTCAATGCCCCTTGACAACATGCTTCCTAAATACTCTCTTAACAAAAGATATAACATCACAATACCAACAGAGGCAGTTGGGAGGAAGACAGAATCATCCCACCTGAAAATGCAATTGTATGGTATACGGATGGCTCTAAGACTGAAGCAGGAACCGGCGCCGGTATTCACACCACGGGATACGGGGAATGTATAGGACTTGGAAAAAGCGCAACGATATTCCAAGCAGAAATGCTTGCGATAAACTATTGCAGCAGGCATTTACTCGGCCTGCATACAGAAAACAAGCAAATCATCATAATGTCAGACAGTCAGGCTGCTCTTAAAGCTCTGAAGTCTCACAAAGTGAACTCAAAGCTAGTCTGGGAAACAGATAATGTTCTACAAGAGCTAGCATGCAGAAACCAAGTGACTATACACTGGATACCTGCACACAGTGGCTATGAAGAAGAAGAAGCAGATAGACTGGCTAAAGAAGGAGCTGAAATACACCCAATTGGACCTGAACCAATATTAGGTGTCAGCAAATCGTACTTCTCTCGTGCTGCAAAAACAGAATTCCTCAACAAGGCGAACCGAGAGTGGAACAGCATCACAGGACAGAAAAACACAAAACTGTTATTTCCAAACTACTCGGAAAAGAAAACTGAGTACTTACTCGCACTGAGTAGAGCAGAACTAAAGGCAATGACGGGAATGATAAGTGGTCACTGCCAGCTCAACAAACACAAAAAGCGGATGGGTTTAACCAACAGCGAAATGTGTAGACTGTGTTTGGAGGATGAGGAAACCCCCATACACATACTAGCAGAATGCCCAGCCATATGCGGACAAAGAAGATCCATATTGGGTAGGGAAATCATCCACCAGACAGAATTGCAGGAAATAGACCTTAAAGGTGTAAACACCTTCATAAGGAACACCAGAGTGAACAAAATCCTCTAACATACTACCGGGTTTGGCACAATAGTCCAACAAGACGCAGTGCCACGGACAGGATATGTCCGTACCCTTCACCAATAAAAAAAAAAAAAAAAAAAAAAAACATAAGGACTGACCCAAGTGCAGCCTTCGGTTAGCCCCTGATGTTACCAGTACTAGTCCCTCATAATTCCATTTCTAGTGCATTGAACTAGAGACGGGAGCGTGTCAAATATTTGCAACACGAAACAGCACGAACGCCAAATCTTTGACTCGTACGAAACACGCACGTCCGAAAATTTCTGAAAAACGACACGACACGTTTTGATTGTTTTTAAATATTTTTATTTAGCTTTCCGTCTTTACTTAACATATATTTTCTAAATGGAGCTTTAAACAAAACAAAAATTCTCAGAAACTTTGTAAAAAGTTTCACCTATAAGGTGTTTGAATTTTCAAACACTTATGCACTCCAAAGGCGCTGATGAGTCACGGGTGGCGTCGTGACGAAATATGGCCATATCCGCCCTAGGCGGAGGTGCAAAGCGGTTAAGCTCGAATAATGTTTCAAAATAATCTGAAAAATATTTCCCTCAAAAACACTGAAACAAAAATAAATACCTCTCATAAACTTTTTTTTTAAATTTAATGAATAAAAATTAGGCACTCGATATGGTTGAGTTAAACATTTTACATACAGGGTGTCCAAGGATCAAAACGGCCTCTGTCTTTCGCATTAAGCTATCGCAATTTTGGATTTAGAGCTTAAAGCTAAAATTGTTTAGAATTATTTTCTTTTAAGACAATGCAAGCTCAATTCAATATTTTTAATACACGTGAAAATTTGGTAGCAAATTTTCGTTTTTGTGTGTTATCAAAACGAACTAAATTTTAATAGATTTTGAACTCATTCCAATTATGTATGAAAATAAGTCAATTTACAAATTCCTTGTTTTCGTAGTACAACAAAATGAATATGCATTCTTTTTACCGTACATTTAAAAAAGCATCTCAACAACTTTACATTAGTGGGACTCATGCAGCTTCGCAAATTGTGGGAAATGAAAAATCTGTCACACAACTGTTTAGACAATGTTTTTGAAAAACTTGTATAACCAAGACAAAATTTTCAGACCAACAATTTCTGTGGTCATGCGGAGAATCTGTTTGTTTGTTTGTTTGAAGAACTCCCATTTTTGTTACCAATTTAAATTGTGGGGAACGATTTAACCAGCAAAATTGTTGGGACAAAGTATAAAATTGTTGTAATTTTGTTGAGTGTATGGCATGGTGAAGTCATATACGAAATCAGTCCATACGTTCCATGAATTTTTCTTGCATAATCTTCATCTGTTAAGGGCCATCTCCAGCTCTGTAAGAAATCTCAGCAGGAATTATCTTGATATTTCTTAAAGGAAAAAATGTACCCCCTGCAGTATGGTTTTTGGGTACTTCTGATCTATAGTGTAAAACTATTTGGTGGTAAAAACTATCAGAAACAAAATGATTTCCTCTCAAGGCGGTTTCAATCAATTTTTTCGAAATTAATTTAAAACAACTACGAAGGAATTCGATACACACACAGAAGGTTCATTAAATTCATGCTCCTTCGAATATTATACTTTATTTATTATGTTTTTTCAGCTAAATGAAACAACAATTAGCTATAGGGGTCAAGTGCCCCTCATACTGCTTTCGAGTCACAAATAAGTAAGAACGCATTGGCCCTCTTCCATTGCTACACTTGAATGCGTTCCAGTCATTATACCAGAAATACCAGAGTCCGTCGTGGAATTTCCTTTGAGTCCATGAAGTGCACACGAAAGGCAATGAAACACAATGCTGCGTAACATCAAGTCATGCATATCCGGAAGCTGAATCGAAATCGAAGCAACTGGACAAGCGTAATAATTTTGCTGACACATGACACAAAGGACACGTAGGCAATAATTTAAGAGGAGCCCCGAATGGAGTCCAGACCTCGTATTGCATCGTTTTGCGTACTGTGAGCATTGAGCAAGAATGGATTCAATTGACGTCCCGCGTTGATGACAATTTCGCTGTGTGTGAAGATATTTTATTTACATTTGTCCCTTGACTTCCCATCGCACATTCACACGGCCTACAACAGTGCAGTGCACTCCAGTCCGGTCCAGTCCAGTTCAGTTCAGTCCAGTGCAATATCCCATTCAATCCACTCCAGAAGCTATCTTTGCAATAGTTCGATTCTTTTACATAACACGGCCAGGTGATGTCACTGCTATGTCGAAGGATGTGCTGTGCCGGGCTGTGCCATGCTGATTTTGTTGCTCTTTTAGAGAAACCGTTCGGTTGTGTTTCCTCTGTTGTTTCCGTTGCCGGTAATAAAAAACGAACAGAAAAACATCGGTGCCCGTTGGACGTTTACCGTTGCGCCTTTTTATTACAAACAACCATAAATGCATTAATTACGTCCACGACAATAACGGCCAAGAATGGCACAATCAGTGTCAATCATTGAATGCAAATTGAATTTCCATTCATGTTGCATTCGTAGGCCGTTTTTTCTGTTGTTTTATTTTGTTTTGTTTTGTTGTTGTTTTGGTGCATACGAGACAAGCTTACGAATGTGAATGTGCGTCCCAACATTGCAATGTTGCTCGCCGCGTTGTCGACGTCCGTTGACATGGCACTGAGTGGAGCAAATATTCCTGCCGAAATTCGTAGCATTGAATATGGTTTCCTTACCCTTTGCTCTCGGCAAATAGTAAAAATTGCTTTGGCTTAAAATTTAATTTCGGCCGCTTTGTTTTGGTATTTCCAGGTGACAAATAAAATAACGTTGCACTGCGATAAGCTGTTATTGTGCAGGCAGTTTATATTTCACAAAAAATTTCGATTTTCAGTGCTCAGTATTCCAGAGTATTTTTTAATGGTGCCGGAATCACTGGGGATAACACAGCATTCTTGGTACATTTAACAGTGTGAGGTGTGGACTCTTGATAGCTGGACTACATGTAAATATAACGGGTTATATTGGTATCGAATTAAAATCAAAATCCTTGGGATCTTAATAATTTATTCGACAAAAAAAAAAGATTTGATTTATAGTGGTTTATCTTATAAGAGTACAGTTTGGTTACGGGAAGATCGCTCTTAGAAGTGAGTTTCTTTATAAGAAGAAGTAATATTACTTTATAAAAGACTTGAGTTCGTTACTTAGCTTTTGATGTTAACCCGTCAGTAGTAAATGTGCACAGTAGGAGAGTATGCACGAACAATTGGGCTTAAATAATCTTTGAAACAATAAAAAACGGATTCCAGGGATCTATTCCTGGTACTAACAATCTAATCAATTTGCTTAGCGATTCCACATTAGCCACAGAAGTTATTATTTATATTTTTCTACATTTCTCGGGAGATGGGCCTAGAGTATTAAAAGGTCATTCACAAAATTGTGGCTACACACTACTTCATTTTTATCAAATCTAATATATTTCCCTTAAAAATTAAAATTCCCATTCTCTTCGTCGGGCTTTGTATTCTTCAAAGATTGAATTGTTTTTGAAAAAAAAAAGCAGAAAAACATTCCCTTTCTTATAATAGATCAGAGAAAGATAAATTCGCTCAATATCTTGACAACAGCAAAATTATAACGAAACGAAGTCGCCATCAGAGGATTGAGCACAAACCCATGATGGTGGGTCAAACAATGGAAGCACAATAAAAGGAAAGCCAAGCTAACTTGTCTTGCTGACATCTTTTCGAACGCAACAATATAAAAGACAGAATAGAGTGACTGTACAAGACGCGACAAGGCCAAAACAAGTGGCAGATAATTCCAATAAAAATCAAAACAGCGTAAAAATGTGATTGTGTCCTTTAATCTATTTTATAGATACGCCGGTTTGAGAGCCTGCAGAAGCTGGAAGCTGGAATAATCATACAGCTCTGGGGTGAAAACGCAAAGTGCTATTGCTAATACCAGTGCGTGGAACGCGACAGGCAAATCTCCAAACAAGGACAATCGGAAAAGTCCGAAGTGAATTAAAAGCCCGAGAGAATTTGCTAAAGGGATTTTTTGGATTATGGTGTCGTACACAGTTGGAGTGCGGTGTATACGCAGTGGATATAATACAGTATTACACTTTTATTGAACTTTAACAGTTAAATTGAAGTTCTTTGGCCGTATGATATGGATGGGATTATGCTTAAGCGAAAGAGAAGTGCATAAGTATACGGAAAGGAAAATAAGTGATTGAAGTTAGCATCAAAATGTTGCTTCGTAAGCAAACTTTAAAATATCCAGTTATGGGTTTTTTGTTTTGATTTGTTTGTTGAAACGCAAGGACTGTGCTCATGTAAACAAAATTTTACTTTTCATTTGGAGTCAGATAATAAGTAGATTTTTTGGTTTATTCAATTTGGAGGGCTTACAATGAGCTGCCCTTGATAAGACTAGAAACGTTTTACAAGAATTGGAGAGAAGGATAGGGATAGAGAGAGAGAGAGAGAGAGAGAGAGAGAGAGAGAGAGAAAGAGAGAGAAGAGAGAAAGAGAGAGAGAGAAGAGAGAGAGAGAGAGAAGAGAGAAAGAGAGAGAGAGAGAGAGAGAGAGAAAGATGGCGAAAGAAAGAGAGATAGCATGAGAGAGAGAGAGAGAAAGATAGCGAGAGAGAGAAAGAGATAGAGAGATATATAGAGAGAGATAGCGAGAGAGAGAGAGAGAGAGAGAGAGAAGAGAGAAAGAGAGATAGAAAGAGAGATAAAGAGAGATAGAAAGAGGAAGAGAGAGGTTGAAAGAGATAGAGAGAGGTAGAGGGAGGTAGAGATATTTATGTATATAGAGATATATAGAAAGATAGAGAGAGAGAGATAGAGAGAGTGAGAGAGAGAGAGAGAGAGGGAGAGAGAGAGAAAGAAAGATGGAGAGAGAAAGAAAAAAGGGATAAGAAGAGATAGAGAGAGATAGACAGAAAGATAAAAACAGGTAGAGAGAGGTAGAGAGCGGTAGAAAGAGATAGAGAGGGAGAGATAAACCTAGAAAGAGAAATGAAGAAAACGATAGACACACATATCGCTCCTCCGCAACAGAGGAGTCACAACTGAAAGTTTGTTATTTTTCAGAAAGCGCGAAAAACCAAATGCGTCGCAGTGTCAATCAAAGCAAGAAGAAAGGCATGATGATTTTTTTTTTTTTGGCTTTTTATTAATATATAAAAGCCAATATAATTTTGTGCAAGTAACAGGTACTTATGATGTAATGGAACATATCCACAGCATAAGTTAAAATTGAGGGAATACCGGAGAATTAAAAAAAATTGAGAGAGAAGATGAGATGATTTTAAAAACTGATGTTCATTTAACATTTCTTAGTCAAAGTCCAAACATTTTTAGCTTGGTCACTAAAATAAAAGAAGGAGAAAGGAGCTAAAAGTGTACCATCTTTGGCCGTTGACATGTTTTGCTTGAATTTTTTTAAAAATTTTTAATTTATATTTAATTTAAATTTTACCTTCGTCCTTGGCAAAGCCCCTGCTTTGCCTGAAAACACTGTCAGTTATCCGCCCTCACTGCCACGTATCCAGAAAGACATATAATTTGATTTATAATCAGTTTCGGTGCTTGTTTAGCTCACAAGGAAATTGTCCTTAGGTCGTATTTCATTTTTATATTTTCGTGTTGTTGTATATAAGTTTGTTTGTGTATATGCAACTCAAAAAATGGCAGCGCGCGCTCCGCTCGAGCCACGCCCACATAAGTAAGCCCAAAAATATATGGCTTCAACGTAACGTATGTTGGAAGTAAAAGGCGTAGAAGCTTCAAATTCGCCATAGTGTATTGCTTCGTTTGGCCGTAAGGTTCCGTTTCAATGAAATTAAGTACAAAGCCATCCTACTTGCATAAGACCAACATGTTGTTTTCACATGTATAACACCAAACTCCACCTCAGAGATTCTTTGAAAAATTCGATATTGGTTACAGTAAAAATTGCATGAAAAAAAAATTCGTAGCAGATACATATTTTGAAATCAGAGACAATGTAAAACGCGCCAAATCAAATGAAATTGTTTTTGAAACAACAAAAAATTATGAGGGCGAGTACACACCGATGGCTCGCCACTATTGCAGTTAAATAAGATTTTCAAATGTGAAAGCGAAAAAGAAAGTAGTCGTAGGAATACATACAACCACTTCTCCGATAATAATTTAGGTAATATGTATGCATAATGTAGTGGGTGCCCACTTGCCGTATACCGACCCATTGTGAAACAAGAGGTGTTTTTTTTTTGTTTGGATGTGAGTGAATTTTTTATGTAGTGTCCCCTAACATGCGACCTTTTGGATCCTGCCAGCTTGGAACATGAATGTTTCGAGGTGTCCGGAAATCGAAATGGGATTAAGAGCATCACGCACACCTGCACACCCCACAAATTAGTGAAAAAACAAGTAAGGTTGCTACACTCAGCGCCTACAATAAAGTATCCGTCACAGACTGTTTATAATTCAAAGCACATCAAAAACAGCTCATTAAAGAAAATTTCGAGAGATTTACCGATTATTAAAATTTTTTTAATGAAAACACCCGCCTGCCACGCCCTTTTACAAATTTTTATGATTCAATCGCAGGCTAAGTAGAATCATATCAAAATAAACATAAAAAATTCCTTTCTTTCAGTAAATAAAAAATTTTCTCCTCGTTGCACGCCCGTGACAGAAACATGCCCGTACGAGCTCAGTTGGACAGAGATGTAGGTCTAAAGCTGCTTCAACAATTCTGTATCGAGTCATAGGCCTGTCAAATATGCCAGCCGAAGGCATTCGTGTGAAGCAAAAACGATACATATGCCGAGCCGTGTGACTTTGATTTTGCTATTTTCAAACTAATTTGATAATCGTATGTGTGCACATGCGAAAACAGCTTGTTTTCTTTGTAAATAATATTTCTGACAATGAGTCGGCAAAGGTAAAATGTGGTTTGCTTTAATTAATGAACAATTGTAAATCAAAGTTTTATTTAATTTTTAGATGAATGGCTAAAGAAGCAGTTACATTCATAAGCTGTAAAGAACACGAGAGCTTGTATAACCCAAGGTTTATCCATAATAAGCAGCTGCGATGCAATGGCAGTGAGAAGATTGCTGAAGCTTAAAGAAATAATGCCTATATAGGCGTCAATATGTTAAGTAAAAAAAAAAAATACATGTTATGACGGCTCTCATTGTTGTTTTTCAGCTGAAAATAACAGCTTTCGAGGTCAGGTACGCAAAATGTTTAAAGTGCGGAAAGATTGGCTCTGGTGAACAGTTTTGCCTTGGTTCGAACAAATATTTTTTAACAGAATATACTGTAAAGCATGGTGTATGGTGCGTTTGATTTTGTCATCGTATAAAGACGTTTTTCTCATATAATGACTATTCATTAAAAAAATACTTTTCTGTATACAATACGGTACGGCGTGTTGATTCAAGGAGCTTCAGCCAGTCGGATGCGATTAGAGCCAACATCCTCGATACTTGGTTCAGCCTATGAGAGATGTGACCTGACAGCGTTAATACGCAGCAACAAGTTTAACTGCCATAAGTAAACTGAAGCAAAGAAATCATTGAAGATTTTGTTTTTGTGAATCCGAATGGACAAGATTTTGATCTAAGCGAACTTGTTGTGGATTACTGCACTAGTTTTGAAACTACGTGTTTAAACAGAAATGAAAATTTCTTTTATTATGCTTCTTGCGCGATTATCAAATACGAATACAGAAAATTTCAATTGAAATTTTTTATTGCATCTTGTTTGCCATGCAACAGCCCATCCGATTAAATATTTTGCGTAGCATCTCGAACTCGTATTGCTTCATTTCTGGTTTATTGTTTTTCGACTCTGAATCATGTTGAAACATTTGTTTCGCCAAGTTCCTCTTCAATGGTTACATCGAGGTTTTTCGATATCAACCGAAGCCCTGAACCAAACCATCCTCGGCATCTAATGAAATTATGGATCGCATCCAGTCAAAGTTACCATCTCTACTTTTTCACCGCAGGTCAATAGCACTTTGTAAAACACGAAATTTGTTGGCTAAATCCAAACGCTTTTCCACTACTGCGGGCTTACTCATCTTAATATAAAAACTTTATTCTCTGAGTTTCGTTGTGCGTATGGCTTCAAACGGTGTTAAACCGTCATCTCCACAACACTACGGAACCTTCATTAGTGCCGAATCTTCTGCATGCGAAAAAATTAAATTCGTTGGCTAAATCCATGTAACAATGATGAATTGTTGAATGCCGCGGAATCATTGCACTCTGCCATTCGCTCCTACGTTCACATAGAGGAATTATAGTTCGCATCAACGACCGCTAGAAGGATCTATTAATTCTTTATATTATAATAGTACGATCCATAGTCCTTTACTTTGAGCGAATGGCTATATTTTTTCTTTTTTTTTATGTTTTTCCATCTACAAAAAAAAAAACACAAATGTAGAATCGATTCATCATAAATTGGTGAAATCATCTTACCTAGTAGCTCCCAGGCAGCGAGTAAAGTTCCATGCTTTTCGAAGCTGTCCCGGCAATTTTCCACTCTTCTGGACTTTGCGGTACCTTCAAAATTATGATTACAACAAAAATCATGTTTCTCGCAGTTGCTGCACATATTTCAGAAAATCCTCCTTCACACGTAATATTGCATTTAATTTCCGGAACAATATTGACAATAGCAGGCACAGAAATCCGGAATCATAGTTCAATTCCCATAGCGATCCAGTGCTAATACCGAAAGCGTCAAAATACCTTCACATCAACTTAAATAATATTAATTAAATGCTAATCAAAAACAAGTAATCCTCATCAGAGCATGACTGCAATAATTGTCGTGCCTGATAATAAATGGAGTAAGCGGAGTCAACTCTTTCAAAACTGCTTTGTACATTGGCAAAAGTTAGTAACTTTTTCGTCCTCCAACAGCAACTCTTCCATTGCAAAGGACTTATAACATTCTGCAATCTCTAAGTAGGAACTTCGAGCCCATAGTAGAATCGAGACTTCATTTTTTTTCTCGCTTCTCTTTAATTTTTGTTTTTTAATGAATAATAAATTAGCCGCATGCAATTAGCTTGTTTTTCGATCATTATTTGAATTCTTTCTTTCAGAAATTACAAAATTCACAGAACACTGTCCTTATACAAGAAGAAAGAAATAATCGAACAACATTTATGTGTGTGAGAGTCGTAAAAAAACGCAGTTCATACAAGACAGAATACGAACGAAATTGGACTCATATGCTCGATACATAGTGTGAGAGCTTAAGTGATAAAACTACATACAATCAAAAAAGACATAGTATCGATTATAGTCAGGCCCATTCCATCAAAGTTTTACTTTTCTTCGAGTTCCGATAATGTTTTTGTTTTGCCTTCTCCTTGCCAAATCATCGAAGATGCTGAAAAGGAACGAATTATTAATTTCAAATGCTCTGTTGTTTCCTAATAGATCCATCAGAACTTTCAACTTTTTCGAGGTGCTAACAGCTGCACGTGGTTTGCGAAACATAAATTTTTGGGTTTCCCTAATTTCTTTCGGCATTTAATTACACTTCTTAACGTTTGCTGCCAGCAACTTGGGTCTCCCTATTTTTCTTTCATTTATATTTTATTGTGGGATTGCGACAGTTGTTGAACAGCTAGCTTGGTTTTATGTTTTTCTTCCCTATTTCCTGTTAACCTTGATGGCAAACAGCCTTACGCACATATGCATGTATAGTAAATAGTCGAAGAGCTTATCTCGCTGACGTGTGCTCAATTCCGATGGCACTCTGGGGCTATTTGCCCAAAAAATTAAGAAACAACGGAAAGCACAAATGTTTGGACTGCTAATAAATCTTTCGCTCTATGAGTTTGAGAGGAGGCTTCACATAAATTTATGCGAATGCGTTAAGATAAATTTATGTCGAAGTTTATTGGTTTAGGATAATGTTTAATGCTTAGTGCTGCCAAATGGTATATGTATGTATGTAGGAATGCCTGGTCGTGTATGTTTAGTGAAACGATATTGGAAATGCTATGATCGAGAAAAAAACTAAGGCCATGGAATTCCGAGAAATTCTTCAATTCGTACCGACGAAATATTCTTTCCAATTTAATTGAATATTTTCATGGTGCATTTTCGATTCGAATCAATGATTACATCTATTAAATATTTGAAAACTATAAAAGTAAAAAATCCGGGATCCTTAGTCCTTTGAAAATATTAACAAGTTAACAGTTGCATAATCTAAAACGGCTCTTGGCTTCAAAAATTATCATATCTCAACACTTTTTGATTTCGCAAAGCCGAAGTTTGCTCAGAAACTTACGAAATATCCATAAATGTACGCACATAAATAACAAGTAGTCAGGGCATTTTCCAAAAATATAACAAACAGCAATAAAAAAAAAAACAAAAACAAAAAAAGGAAAGTTGCTAACAAGTTTCCATGAAACTTTGTATACGTATAAACGTAGTAACGTGCTACCTATTTTCGACGTGACACTAAGCCAAACAAAAAAAAAAAACCAAATAAAAATTGTTGCCTGTTTTCGTATACAATGTTATATTTTATGAGGCGTAAACAGGGCGACCGGAATTTTAAAAACTTTTGCTTATAAATTCATAACACTAAATATGAAGAGGGAAAGGGAGAGGGTTCAGCTTAAGCAAAAAAGCCATAAACAAAATACCAAAAATGCCATTCGAGGCCTGCCACAGAAGCCACAGGCTGAGATACCTACCTTCGTACTGGTGCCAAAAGATTAAGTGGCTACTGAATAATGCAAGCAGTCAGAATTATTTTGATGGTACCTACACACTTGAGGCGCAAGGTTTCGTGAAATGCATTCCGCAGTTTTTTGTTTTTCAAGAGGAATTTTAGTGTTAGTTTGAATTTTTAAGGGTGAGCGCTGCGTATGAGCAACGTGAATACAAGGCTGTGCATACGACGAGTGCGCCCCCACGTGACGAGTTCAAGTATTAAAAAAGTTTTTACTTCGCTTAGCGTAGCGACATGGATTAGAACGACATGCAATGTATGTATGTGGCAGCGGTTTTATAATGTATTTTTCATCTTTTTCGTTTTCGGATTTTATCTAGATTCCGTCGCTCATTGTTTCGCTCAACATACATAGCTACATATCAACATCAAATGAACATCGTTTGATAAATGGTTTTCAAAACTTTTTCCCCAACATTCATGAAATTGTCTTGATTAAGTATCCACTTAAACACTTTGACACTTGAGCTCAGCTCAATGAGTGAGTTTTAAAAAAAAGAAGAAAAAAACAAAACAAAATATTAAAAAATAAAAGATATTCGAGAAAAATAAAAATGGAAACCTCGTAATTAACTGCAATCAATTATTCTTAAATGGTTGTTAACATGCATGCGAATTAAAAAAAAAATTCAAATGTAAAGCTCTGATGATGCAGCTTCCAAGGAATATCGTGTAGCTGTTATCCATCGAATCAACTTACATGCGACTCACTCCCACCATACAATGCGCTGCAGTGAGTACATATCTTCCGTTATTAATGATCCACCACATAAATAGATGTCAGCCGTTGGAGTATCGTACTCCAGTAGAGCCATCCAAGGAAACTCCCGCAGCTTCGCCTCCTCACCAAAAGCCACTCGATTCGATGAAGTATCGCCACAAAATTCCATTGAACTTAGTATATCAAGTCCTCTTGGGTCGAGTGAATCGGCGTAAGCATCTGTTCCCAAAAAGGACGAGGGAGTTAAGAACTGCTCGCTGCAGCAAATATGCACCTATAAAAACGAGGGGCTTCACTTGAATCGACAGAATTTAATGAAAGTTTTTAAGTTTCTTACATTTGCATCATTGTTGCAACGTGATTTTCTGATAACGTTATTTAAGTCCACACCCGAGAGTTCTGACTGCAAGTGATCAAGATAGCTTTTGCATCTGTGGTAGGGTAGACAGTAACCGTTTTCATTGCGTGGTGTTCTGCATGATGATTCTGCAAACGGAATGGCACAATTTTATTAGAATGAAAGCAGCTGACCAGATAGCAAGAGTGAATACCAGGAAGTGTATCTACAAAGCACACAATTTCGATTTCCTGAATCGCATTAATTCAAAATCCATACAGACAATACGAAATTAATCCAATAGACGATCTCATAAAAGTTAGGTTTATTATAATATCAAACTGCCTGTGCAGCGAAGTTGGTTCGGATGCTAACCTTACGATTACAAAAGCCATAGTCTCTCAACTCCCAGCTCAATTTTACAAGTTTAAAATATCTTAAGAGTATTTTCCTGTTTTTCTTTGTTTCCTGTTAGGTTCAATAGCCTCGGTTGTCATTACCCTCTATGAAAAGTTACTATGTACATAACATATGCAAAATATCAAATAATACTAGTTTTTCTAAATGAACAAGTATTGGGGGTTTCCCGCAAACAGGAATTTGCCTTGAAGACTTCAAAAAGTCGCACTTTTTTGCTTTTATAACTTGTAGGGGAATACCCTAAGTGTGAGGTGACTTATTTACATTCTTAAAGATTGACAGCTACTTAAAGAGGAACATAAGAAGACGCTTACTGCTTAAAATATAAAGAATCCTAAATGCAGATATCGGGGAACTTTTTTATACGGGTTTTATGTGACACACCCTTTCCATATTAAATTTCGAGTTTCCCTCAAATTTGAAAGTCTTTCGAGCTGGAGTGATAGATTGTCTATGTTTGGACTGCGTTTAAATGTCGGAAAAACGGAATACACGGCAACACACCCATGCGAAGCAAGAACCATCAAAATAAACAACACTGACCTACCGAAGACCGAAAAATTTAAATACCTTGGATCGATACTCTCTGCTGACGGGATGATCACTCGAGAAGTTACTGAGAGAGCTAACGCCGCTTGGCTTAAGTGGCGTTCAACTACTGGAATTATGTGCGATAAAAAGATAAGAGACCGCTTAAAATCCAAAAGTTACCGCACAGTCATCAGGCCAGTCGCCCTTCACAGTTCCGAGTGTCTACCATTAACAAAAGTAGCAGAAAGACGATTTAGTGTTATGGAAACAAAGATGCTTCGATGGATATCCGGACTGACTTGTCTTGATCATGTACCAAACGTGGATATTCGTAGCTGTTATGGAGTTGCGCCAATTATTGGGGGACAAGTTCGGAGAGCAAATGAGGAGAGCTTGCAAAGAAGGGCTACATACTGGAAGTGCAAGGTCGCAGACAGCGAGGGCGTCCGAAACAGCGTTGGATGGACACAGTAAAACGGGACCTTAAGGCTGTAGGACTCACCTCGAATGATGTTGGCGATAGAGCAAAATGGAGGAGCTGGTCGCGTTTTGCGGACCCCGGGATGGATCGGAAGTTTTAAATACGCAAGAAGAAGAAGAATATGGAATAGGGTAAAGCCTTGTCCCATTTCTTCTCGGTATCAAATTTTCAGCAGGTCTTTTTATTTTCTTCTATTTTTTGTATCAAGGCTATTGGCGGTGTTCATAAATATGTCAAGCTTCGTGTGAAATGGAAATGGTGAATGACAAAGTGCTAATTACTTCCGTTATTTGTTTTCATTTTAATTTGCAATATTAAAAAGCCAATGATACGTCTTCAAGATAGTAAAATACTACAAGAGGATATAAGATTTTAATTGACTGCAGAACTATGGCTGCATGGAAGCTAAGTATATTAAGAGACATTTTTATTCACAGTAGCACAATAAATATTAACATAGGTACATTTAACAAAATCGAAAAGTCAATATCAAAAACAAATAATTTTATGTTAATTGATCCGCATAATATTAGAGTTTGTAAGCCGGTTTTATTGCGATTTGACACTTATTTCTTTAAAGACTTTGCACAACTAGTTTATTGTTCTTTGACTCATTATGGAATGTTTTAAATGCATTTTACGCATTTGATGTCTAAAGATTTTTATATATTATTCACTTTTTTTTTTATTCTAAGCTCATGCACTTCATAACTTCTATTTATCAAATATATGTATTCCCAATTTTAAATGTCAAACGTGACCTAATCAGCGGTGGTGGAAATAACTTACGTCCATTGACAAAAACCCCGAAGAGATTAAAGTAGATCACGCAGGAATATGCAATTAAAAATTTCACGCCTAAGAAAAAAATTTTTTTCATTTTGTTCACAGACAATTTTTTATTTGAGAAAAATTCTTTTGCATCACAGCTCTATGCCGGTTATTTGAACACAACGAGTCCGACGAGTGCGTGCGTGGAGATCGAACTTGAACGTGATCTTGTGAAAATTAAACTGAGATCAGTTATTCACCGAGCCAGGTTTTTATAAAGATATCAGGCCGAGATGATTTGACAAAATCGATTTGCTCCGCAATGAAACTAGTTTCAGAAAAGAGAGTAAGCGAGGGAGAGGATTTTGATTTCGAGGCGTAATCAAACTGGTTGCGGCTGCAATTCCTAAGACTACGTGACGACGTGTTGAAAATGAATTGAAAAGCCTCAACAGCCACAAGGTATGACATGAATAATTAATCTGTGTTGTTAAGGACTTTTCAGTCATGAGGAATAGATTTTCTAATTGCGAATGAAGCTAAACGGAAAGATCCTTATAACGTAGTCTAGTTTGAGGTGAGCTGTATTTTTCACAATCACAGTAAGTGTTCGACCGAAATCAGATTTCCGTTGATCCATACATTCGATCTTGAAACAAACAATTGCTTTCAAAGGCCATTAAATAATTGAATTACATGTGACAAACGCAATCAAAACATTTTGCCAATAAACGTCGAAGTGGAACAAGCTAAGAAATTAGATAAATTTTTACTTCGGTATTTTAAGGATGAATATAATTTCCTTTGGTCATTGCACATTGAAATGAGAAAAATCAAACTTTTTAAGTTAACATTAGGAAACTGAAATTGAAATTCCCTATTGAAGAAAGATTTTAGGAAACTGTTTTCTAGTTGGCGGATGCACATTTTTCATTGAGAGTTGTCTCTGAACACATTTCATAATTAGGGGAAACGATCGAAAAAGCGGAGAAGTGTAAAATTGTTCATACAAAATTCATTCATTCCGTCGGCTTAAAGTGTAAACCTGATCCACTTTTAACCGATTGTGACTTTACGATGTCATTCGGAAGCAAAACGCAGACTGCATTGTCAAGCAAAAAAATCTTTTTTAACTTCAAATTGTAAGTACGAAGAATTTGTTGATGTGTAACCCTGCTAAGTCCAACTGTTGTCAAAATTCACAGCTAATGTCAACAAATGATTCCAACGTAGCATTTTTATAGTGCACAGAATCGAATTTGTGAAGTGACTTCATATAAGAAGAAATTTAGCCTTCCATATTTTGGGTTTCCTCCCTAATATGGCATTCAGACGGCACTGAAATCCCGGAATTTCGGCACTTTTGAGGATTTCAGCCGATATCCAGTCGAAATCCAGCGGATTTCCCATACAAATGAATGTCAAACGAAATCCGCTCAGAAATTGGATTTCAACGACATCCCAAGAGAATTCCGGAACAAACTGAATGCAACTCTGTGTTTTTCGATATGTATCGAAGAAATGCTGAAACACTACCCTGCAAGACATGCCTACCCGAAACACTAATACAGTTGAAAAAAATTTTATAAACACTAATCCAAATAAAATAAAAAGTTTAGGGTATGATATGAGTGAGAGAGAGTAGGATAAAAGCCTATGTTAAATTACGTACGCGTAAGAGAGACGGCTGATGTAAGCGGCTTTGTGCTATGCGAAAGTAAAGTTTTTCATGCTGTAATACCGACTACTTGTTAATAATTTTTTTTGGACTATATGAAGCATCACTATGGAATAATAATTGTTAAGTCGAAACAATGTTTTTGGACTTGCAGCTCTCTTTACAGAATTTTATCTTTTTTCACAGCATTACTTAATTTTGAAGCTAGCCCTAAAATATTCTACCGTGAGGTAGGCTTGCCAAAAAGTGATACCTCTTTTCAAAGGAATGCCTAAGGCATTTCCGTGAGGCTTTCCATACACCTACCTAAAAGGCTGCCTGATAATACTACTGATATATACGTGATGTCTAACGAATTTTGTTGTTAATAGTATTGGGTATTTCACTCGTGAAACAGTCAGTATGCCTACCATGAAAAAGCAAGACGACTGTATGTCAAAACATATGCGAGTGTTCATA